>JAFEMH010006435.1:0-123897 GCA_022495995.1 Adenophora triphylla var. japonica
GGTTTGTTGGGCCTTAGTTATGATTTGCTTTCGCTATGTATGAGTCGACATAGATGCGAATGATAAGGAAGAAAGGCGAGCGAAGGTAAAGGGAACCCTTTGTCGTACTTGAGACTTATTGTGGATTATATTTTAGGCCCGATCTATTGGGTCTTTCCCACAACCCTATTCCACGTTCGTACCTCGGTTTATACCGTTCGATGGCCCATGAGCTTCCTAGCTCGGCTCTGCCGAGGAGGAAGTGTTGCTACCTCGGCTTAAACAAATATGAGCAGGCTCTTACGTGTCATGAGGCGCTTCATTATCAATCCAGGTTAATTTGTACAATGATGGGCGCGCGTCTGAAGTCGACATCCATCTTGGGAACCCTCTAGAGCATTTATGACGAAGGAGGCGATGGCGCCTTGCAGTACACATTTTATTCGACCCGCTACCCGTTTAGATCTGGGTATATAAGCGAAAACCCACTTCGTTTCTACTCTTTTATCACCATTTCTGGCCCAGAGAGAAACTATAAGCTTCAAATACGCCGGTTTGCTCTTGATTTCTTGGTCCATTTCGGGTGTTCGTGCTTGATTTCGAGTGCACGTTTCATCTCCAGCATTTGATACATGTATAAATCTTCTCCCTCTTATCTATTTTAACATTTTATCTCAAAATTTATGGGTTTTTTGGGGGTGTTGTTCTTGGTGACCGCCATTGTTGCCCCTTTTCTTGAACAATCTTGTTTCCTTCCTCGTTCTTTAGAGATGGCAAGAACATGGAAGAGCAATCCCCGACACGCCTATATTGTTATCACACCTAGAATCTTAGAATTTACCAACGAATTGGTGGCCACTTAGATGATGTTGAGTTTGAGCGAGGTAGGGAAATCTTGACAAGGTATCAAAGCCCTAGGACAGACGTCGATTATCCTAGTCGGTTTATGATGGGCAGTTAGTATTGATTCTCCCAATATCGCTGCTTTGTTTTACAGCTATTTGGTCAGAAAATTATTGAATGCATATCAACTTGTACCATCTGAGGAAGTCACAACCATTTGGAGCATCCTTTGTTGAGTAAGAATCCCTCTTTGATCTTTAGTCAATAGGACGGGGAGGGATTCCCTTCCTCGTCTCTCGTATTCCACTTCATACTTAGCCAAACTGACCTTTGCTTCTTTTTATTTACCTGCAGTTATGACGGGGGAAGAGGGAAGTAAGCGCGCTTGTCGACCTTCACGTTGTCCGTCGTACGCTCGGGAGGATAGTGAACTGCGTTTGATGAGGGGGCACAAACTTGGAAGCCGAGAAATGGGGGCGTGGGAAAGGCTCCCAGCCAAAGTAGGTCTGTTGCACCCTAGGCCTAGGTCTGCGCGCTAGGGGCGGGGAACCCATGGTTGAGTAAATTCACTCCAAGTATGGAGTGTTGAGGGAGGAGTATGCGTCTTACCTACCTTCCCGGTGTACCTTTGGAAAGCGAGAAGGCCTTTAATGACTTCTTATATAATTTGAATTACACTTAATTTTTCTGAGAAACAATTCCCGGCTCGGTCTTCGTCTCCCCTTAGAATCCCTTCATTTACATGAGCTAATTGGAGAAGATACTGGGAGGCGTCCCTGCTATGTTAGGAGCCAATGTCTTGTGAGGTTCCTCACCGGCTTCTATAGCTTTCCTCATGTCGCAGATACAGGCTTTGAGCCTTGTCAATCTGCACTTTTCACCATTTTTTCACGCAAAGCTTATAAAGAGGATTCGAGGCATAGTGGTGATAATGAACGACCCCAATCAGCCCAAGCTTGCAAGTCCCCTATCCAATGTCGAGCAATGTTTCTGGTGGAGCAATCACGTCATTAGGGTAGAAAGCGAAAAGACGAAGGCCGGGAGTTCTCTGCTCCCTCGGAGCTTCTGGCACGGGTGCCCGAGCAGTCCGGGCAGGCCGAAATGGAGCAATAGCCGAGGCTTAAAACAATTTGCCCTCCGCCTCGTCGGCACGTTGTGTTAGTCTGAGTCGGAGACCGACCCAACGGATATTATGTTCATACCGGTGTGCATGCCAGGCCCCTTAGATGGCCTAGTGCCTATGGCCACCGTATTCTAAAGGAGATATATTTTCAGACCGGAGGGTACATCCGAGGCTTTTTGTTTGTTAGGTTTTATGGGTCCATTGCACAGCAGAATTAGCATCTAAATAACACAAAACCCAAGAGCCCTAAGATCCGTTCTATACGATTAAATTTAATTCCTATGAGATAGAATTAACCAACCTTAATTGCTTTCCATTCTTGGAGCTATCGAACAATTTGTCAAATGTGATTTTGAATCACAAACTTTGATCTTCAAGACTTGGAATCTTTAGATTGCTTTGGACAATTTGAACTTCTAGGCCTTTATCCGTCATAACGATCGAAGACCCTCTAGTAAGTATCCACACTTTAGAATGAACCAAGAAGCAGGTTCTTAGGAGAATTGCTAGATTCTTAAACCTGATGGAAGAAATAATGAGAAACCTTTCGTTGTGATTTTTCTTAGAAAATTACGCACTAAGACAATTAGGGTTTACAGACCTCATAATTTATACTACCTTAGTATTAGTATTTGTTTCCTAATCTTATTAGGAAACAAATTCTCGTCAATCACCTCAGTATTACCACATTGTCGCGCGACCACGCCCAACAACATTTTATGGGCAGAGTTATGTCGCGCGGCTGGCGACATGCTGCGATTTGGCAAGTTACATGCCGCGTCATACCCAAGTATACATGCCATATGCAGAGAACTTCCTCAATCATTTCTTCCTTTGGTTTAACTAATTCATTTCAATTGTGTGTGACCCAATAGGATTATATTATGTTGGCAATGAGTCCGATAAAATCGACCCTCATAAAACATAAGCGGACCCTAGCAAGCCATTATGTCTACCCAATTAATATAACGTAAGAGTTCACGTTTCCAATGGTACACTTACATTTATCCCATTGTCTCACGATGTTATATTGAACACAATTCATGGTCCACGTCAACTTGTATTTGTTCAATGCTTTCTCGATCTTGAGTATAATGATAATCCAATCGCATTGGGGTATGTCCATACACTTTCTTCATTATCACTCATCGAGGGACCCAAGCAAAACATCTCTCTATCGAGGGAAAAATTCCATCTTGACTTATCATCCTTCCCATCATGAATCCGATCATGCCAAAGATAGCCTTTATAAATATCATGTTAAGATATCGTTTGACTAAAATCAAACATAACTTTCATCATATGTAAGGTCATGATAAGCTCAGGTCTAGGGACTAAATGAAGTGACGATATGAGATTTAATTATGACATTTGACCATGAGATAAATCTCATACGGGTCAAGTCCAGTCACTTGTTCTCTAACAAGTACCCATAAATTTAATGTGCATCTCTATGCATATAATCATCATATGATTATCCATTAACATTTACACTAATTATTCACTTAATAATCAGGGACGGAGATTATTACAAATAAATATGCAAAACATATAATAATCAAATAATAAACATTTCATATAATAAACGATAAAGATGATACATAACGGTTTTAAGTTAAACATAACTAAAGCCTAGGGCATTACACCAACAATCTCCCACTTGCACTAGGCTCCATCTTTGTATCGAATACTCATGGACCTAACATGACCATCATGCTTCTGCATGTGCGAGGGTATTTGTAAGTGAGTCCTAATGTCATCATCGGTTGATACTTTGCATATATTAACGTCTTCTCATTCTAATGAATTCTTGAAAAACGTCTAAGTGAGTGTTTGGATCGCTGTTGTGACCTTGGTTCCATTGTTTGCACAAACGGCACCACAATTGTCACAACAAAAGTTTCACCGATTAGTGATACTTGGAACATTTCCAAAACACTAATGAACTCTTGATCCAAACTGCCTCTTTTAGCCACATCATATGTTGCTAAAATTCGGCCTTATTAGTAGAATCGGCTATGATTTTCTGCTTAGAACTCTTCCAACAAGACCGCACCTCTAATAAGAATAAACACAAATCCTAATTGCGATTTTAAAATAACTTTGTCCTTTTGGAAGCGAGCATCTATGTAACCCTTACAACAAGATTATCTTCCAACCTTTCAAATACCAAAAACATGTCCTTAGTTCTTCGTAAGTACTTAAGGATCATCTTGACTGCCATCCAATGGTTCTCAATAGGATCAAATTGGTATCGAATTGTCATGCTTAGAGCATACGAGACATCGGGTCTAGTACAAATCATGGCATACATGATGTGATTCAAATGCCGAGCATATAGAACTTCATTCATTCCCTTTTGCTCATCGGTTGTCATAAGACAATGAGTATTGCTAAGAGAAACACCATGACCCTTGACAAGTTACTTTTCTTAGACTCTTCTAATAACCTTATCAATGTGAGTATTTTTACTCAAACCAATTTATGCTTTTAGATCTATCTCTATAGATCTTGATGCCAAGGATGTAAGTGGCTTCACCCATATCTTTCATTGAGAAACCTTTCTTTGACCAAGACTTGATAGTTTTAAGTGTCGGAACTACGTTTTTCCAATGAGTGAAATATCATTGTAATATAACAATAGAAATAATACTACGCTCCCACTGAATTTCATGTATACACAAGGTTAATCTTCGTGCTTGATGAAGTCAAACTCTTTGACCATTTCATCAAAATGAAGATTCCAATTCCTTGAAGCTTGCTTTAACCCATCTCATGGATCTTTGCAACATGCATACTTTATTAGAATTTCTCGAATTGACAAAACTTCGGGCTGTGTACTATACACATCCTTAATAATCTTTCCATTTAAAGAAAGTCATTTGACATCCATTTGTCATATCACATGGTCACAATATGTGATAAGGGCAATTGAAACTCTAACAGACTTCGACATTGTAACAGGCAAAAAGGTTTCAACATAGTCAATACTATGAATTTGCCGAAATCCCTTTGCTACAATCCTTAGTCATGAAAGTATACACCTTCCCATCCATGTCGGTCTTAAAGACCTACTTGCACCTTTAGTTTTTACACCTTTAGGTGGATCAATCAAGTTCCAAACTTGATTATCAGCCATGGATTGTAATTCGGACTTCATGGCCTCTTGCCATTTTTCCGAATCATGAGAGGACATCTCTTCTTGATAGCAAGTGGGATCGTCATTCTCAATGACTTCCACCTTATTACTTTCCGATACGAGAAATCAATATTTCTTGAGTTCGGATCGTAACCTATCCGATCTACGATGGACTTGTGCATCTTGAACCGGTTCCACAACTCCTTGTGAACTTGGTGAATGAACGCTCGCCGAAAAATAAATGTAAAAGATAATATGAATTATCTTCGGGAGTCGCCATGCCATTTTTAAGGAAAACATTGAAAAACCTTTAAAGAGAAAATGGGTCCGGGGGTCAGGTTACGTGTTGGGAAGAACTTGAGAGTTCACCCAACACGCCTCGTCCGTAGACGAGTCTTTCTATGTTCAACATTCAAATCATTCAAACGTGCGTGCAATTGTGTGAGGCAATATATGTAATAAAATGCAATTTAATGATTTTCTTTATTAATCAAAAATGAGAGATTACATCTTGTGAGCCTTTTACTGTGGGAGGCCACATCCCACTTACAATTAATGAAAATGAAATACAAGGCAATGGGTTGAGACAGTCTGTCCAGAGCCACGGGTGTCACATGACACAGGATTGCTCAGGGCCTTGGGTGTCACACTGCCATGTGATTACCCAGAGCGTGGATGTCGTATGACACGAGGAAGCCATGCTCAGATTGTCTCTACAAAGGGAGTGGTTATGCCACCGATAACATTCTAAAGCTAAGAAGCTAACTAGAACAATGAAGAGACTGAGATAAAGAGTATTATGGGAAGGTTATGGGGTTTCAGTGGCCCAATGTGAGTGACCACATCTCTTGGGTCACAATTAAAGAACCCTCACTTCCTAACTCAAGCAACGACAGTAACAAACGAGTATTGTGGGAGGATCATATGGCATTGATGGCCAAATATGAATGACCACACATTTTGGGTCATAATGAAGGCCATCACCTCCTAACTTCAAACGAAGATGATCAAAATGACATCAACGATTATCAACAACGATTCAAACCCACAAGATAACTGAGATCGATACAATTACTTCAAACGAGTGTGGATATTGAGAATCCACACTCTGCTTGAAGCATTCAATACATGAACAACCAAAAGCACAATATCATAAAAATGGATATATCATTTAGAGACTAAACAAGACAAGTTCAACCAATCCGAAGTCAAACAACTCCCAGCATACAATATAGATATATGCGTTGAAAATAGAGAAAGAGGATTAGAGCGTTACCCTCGTAGATCCACGCCTCCCTATACCCCGTCGGTATAGGGAGTCTTCAATTAGCTCTGGGACGACGACTGGGTAACGAGGACTTCTCAGCTTGAAGCTGTTAGGGACGGCGCCGTGGTTGTGATTGACGCCGTTGGGGAATGGTGTTGGTGCACGGCCTAAGATCTGGAAACGGGGAGAGGGTGTTGCTTTGGCAAATTGGTTTTGGATACGGGGAGAGGAGTTCAAACGGTGAAATCAACTAACCCGTTGAATGGGTTTGGAGAGAAGGGGAGCGGTAATGGTGATGGCTGCTCCGGCCGATTTAGAGGGCGAGGGAGAGAACTGGGTGACCGCCGGCGAATGGATTTAGCGGGAAGGAATAGTTCGCCGCAAGCGTTTGAGGGAGACGGTGTTTGTTTGTGTGGAGAAGGATCCGATGGACTTGGCCGGAATAGACGATTGGATAGAGTTGTCGACTGATTTGGGTGAGGAGGTCACCGTTGAGGGACGATTGAGTTGCCGGTGATGGTGATCGGAGAAGGAGCTATGGTGGTTGGCTTGGCCTTTGCGGTTGTTGTTGATGAAGAAGAACGATTCAGGGAGGGGGGGGCTCCCTCTGTAAATTGCGGATAGAGAGAGAAATATGTGAGAGAAATTGAATTTCTTCCTGAGGAAGAAAATGAGAGTCTCAATATTGAAAGAGAGAGAAAGTGGGCGTGCCACTTTTTTGTGTGTGTCCCCCCCCCCCCTCAAAATGGGATATTATCCCTTATTTATTATTGTTTTGGAATAGAATTGGAATGTCGTATGACACCGGTCGATTTCAGACAAAATGGGCCGAAGTCAATAAGGCCTAAAACTAATTAATAAAAATAATGAGCCCAAAATTAAATGAGCCCAAAAAAAGAAAGCATACCCAAAAACACGAGTTCGGGTCAGGGTACTCACAGAGCCCCTCGGCGACGTCACTTCCACGGGAAGTGGGTTTGTCGATAAAAATGAGAATCCCGAGCCGGACACGAACGGCGGGGAAAGAGATGACCAAGATGGTCACGTGGCTGGACCTTTTGTGGAAAGGATTCCTACGTATCCCGTGGGGGAATCAAGCCAAATCGTAGTTCGTCAAAGATGGACGTTAATGAAAGGCCACGGGCTTTATACCCAAGTTTTGACTGTTTCGATGGGGAGTCACTGAGGATTTGACATTTGAGGAGTCACCCCGAAGATGGGTGTTTGCACTTGAGATTGGTTGTGTCCGAGGGAGTCACCTGAAGATGGGTGCAAAGGGTGTTTGCACCCTAGATTGATCGTGTCTCGAGGGAGTCACCCCGAAGATGGGTATTTGCACCCGAGATTGGATCGTGGTTCAAGGAGTCGCCGAAGATGGGTGTTTGCACCCGAGATTAACTGTGTATGAGGGGAGTCACCCCGAAGATGGATGTTTGCACCCGAGATTGACTGTTCCAAGGGGAGTCACCCCGAAGATGGGTGTTTGCACCCGAGATTGATCATTTATGTACGAGGAGTCACCGAAGATGGGTGTTTGCACACGAGATTGATTTGTTTATGAGGAGTCACCCCGAAGATGGGTGTTTGCACCGAGATTGACTTGTCTGGGGAGTCACCCGAAGATGGGCGCATGTACCCAAGGTTGGCATTGAATGGGGAGTCACCCGAAGATGGGCGTTGTACCCAAGATTGAGCTCTTGAATGGGGAGTCATCCCGAAGATGGGCGTTTGTACCCAAGATTGGCTGTTGAATGGGGAGTCACCCAGGATGGCGTTTGTACCCAAGATTAGTATTGAATGGGGTGTCACCCCAGGGTGGACGTTTGTACCCAAGATTGGCTTTGAATGAATAGAGTCACCCCGAAGGTGGGCGTTTGTACCAGGTTGATTTGTTGAATGGGGAGTCACCCCGAAGGTTGGCATTTGTACCCAAGGTTGGCTGTTGAATGGTGAGTCACCCCGAGGATGGGCGTTTGTACCCAAGATTGACTGTTCCTGGGGGAGTTACCCCGAAGATGGGCGCATGTACCCAAGGTTGGTGTTGAATGGGAGTCACCGAAAATGGGCGGTGTACCCAAGATTGGCTGTTGAATGGGGAGTCACCCCCAGATGGGCGTTTGTACCCAAGATTGAGCCATTCCAAGGGAGTCACCCAAAAATGGGCATTTGTACCCAAGATTGGCATTGCGAAGTCACCCGAAATGGGTGTTTGTACGAGATTGAGTGGACATTGAATGGGGAGTCACCCGAAGATGGGCGTTTGCACTGAGATTGGATTTGTTGCGGGAGTCACCCGAAGATTTGACTATTTTCTTTGGGAAATCACCGCGATTTTGACTTTTCCTTTGGGAAGTCGCCGCAATTTGTGTTTCGATGGGGAGTCACTAGATGATTTGACTTTTTTCTTTGGGAGTCACCCGCAAATTTGACTGTTTTTGATGGGGAGTCACCCGATGATTTGACTTTTCTCTTGGGAGTCACATAAATTTGTTGTTTTGATGGGAGTCACCCGAAGATTTGACTTTTTCTTTGGGAGTCACCAGCGAATTTGACTTTTTCTTTAGGAGTCACCGCGAATATGACTTTTTCTTTTGGGAGTCACCCGCGAATTTGACTTTTCCTTTGGGAGTCACCCGCGAATTTGACTGTTTTGATGGGGAGTCACCCGAAAGATTTGACTTTTTTCTTTGGGAGTCACCCGCGAATTTGACTTTTTGATGGGAGTCACCAGAAGATTTGACTTTTTCTTTGGGAGTCACCCGCATGAATTTGACTGTTTTGATGGGGAGTCACCCCGAAGATTTGACTATTTTTCTTTTGGGAGTCACCCGAAAGATTTGACTTTTTTCTTTGGGAGTCACCCGCGAATTTGACTGTTTTGATGGGGAGTCACCCCGATGTTTTGACTTTTTTTCTTTGGGAGTCACCCGCAAATTTGACTATTTTGATGGGGAGTCACCCCGAAGATTTGACTTTTTTTTTGGGAGTCACCCGCGAATTTGACTTTTTTCTTTAGGAGTCACCCGCGAATTTGACTGTTTCGATGGGGAGTCACCCCGATGATTTGACTGTTTTTGGGAGTCACCCACAAATTTGACTTTTTTCTTTGGGAGTCACCCGCTATTTGATTTTTTTCTTTGGGAAGTCACCCGCGAATTTGAGTGTTTCGATGGGGAGTCACCCCGAGAATTTGCTGTGTGGGGAATTTGTACGGTCTCCTGGACCGGGTAGTTTATAGCCATTAGGGCTATTTTACGTATTGGGAAAGCATGCGGTTTTCTGGCCAAGGGTAGTTTATAGCCATTTCGGGCTACTTTACGTGTTGGAAGCATGCGGTTTTCCGAACCAAGTAGTTTATAGCCATTCGGGCTATTTTTTACGTATTGAAGCTGTATGGTTTTTGGGCCAAGGTAGTTTATAGCCATTCCGGGCTATTTTCTGTGTTGGAAACTGTACGGTTTTTCGGACCGGGTAGTTTATAGCCATTCCGGGCTAAAGAATAATGATTTGCCCTTTAGAATGGGCTCTTTGAAGGTCTGCCTATTTGAAGGTCTGCCTATGAGAATGGATTTTGAATGAGGATCTGGCCATGAGAACGGGCTCTTGATAATGATCTGCCCAGGAGAACAGGCTTTTTGTGAAGATCTGCCCATGAGAATGGGCTCTTGGAGATGGTTTGCCCTTGAGAATGGGCTTTTGGAGATGGTTTGCTGTGCAAGGGACAGTCTTTTGATGATTCGCCCATGAGAAAGGGCTTTTGATGATGACTTGCCCTTGAGGATGGGCTTTTGGTGGTGGTTCGCCCATGAGAACGGGCTTTTTTTAGACTTTTTGAGATAATCTGCCCATGAGTACGGGCTTTTGAAGATGAGGCTAAAGAGCCCTAATGCTTAGAGATTGAAGCAGCTGAAACTCTTTTCAACGAGCATTGCCTGGAGATTGAGGCGGCTGAAGCTTTTTCAAGCGATGCTGATAAGTCTTAAGAAAAGACTGATGAAGATGGTAAAGGCAGAATGTGCCACCTGCAAGATTTGAACTATTTGTCCAGATTGTGATTTGAGGAGCAATTCCCCTGATCAGATTATGATCACCTGATTATTGTACCCTGTGGGGGAAACACAACACTCAAGGCATTTTGCATTTTATTCGTTTATTGAAATTTTGCTTATGCATTATTAATCTTTTGTTGCAAAAGTCCATCTCAGCTGGGAATGGAAGGGAAGTGAGGTTTTTTGCAAAGCTTGACAAGCGGATATGTATATAGCAATTATGCTATGATGAATTTATGATGGGATGACTGTGTATATGATGATGTGGGGGTTGGACCCTCTCCCATGATGTGGGAAAATGTATGAGTGATGGATGATATGATGCAGCCTAGGCAAGTCGGGGACGCTCCCGGTAGTACAGATGACAGCCGATTGATTGTTGCTGATAAGAACAATGGTGTATCGCGCGCCTGAGACGGAAAGCAGCAGAGCACGTGCATAGAATGATCCCGGCTTTGAAGGGATGACTAGGTGAAGCCCCAGATCTTGATGAGGTGACCATGGCGAAGCCCCAGTCGATGATGCGAGGCAAACCCAGAGGAAATCTATTAAGGAGGGCCTGAGAGAACAGCTTAACAAAAGCCCCAGCTTGGAGAGATTCGATGCATCTCTATTGCAGAAAGAGTCATCTTGTGGCCACGTAGGCAATCCATCATTTCATACCGCAGTCAATCAGTCACTGGACAAGACTCGGAAATGCATATGTGCAGGGGCACATTTTCGAAGGTGGGACTGGATCCCGAATTCGTGTATGACACTCTCGCTTTTGGGTTTGAATATTTTGGGAGAGTATAAGCATCATAAGGTGTGGAAAAGTATATGGAAGCCCCTGCTGACCGAAACAGTGTTTGGCTCTATCTTTCTATGATGTAGAAAGAGAAGACTTGTCGAGACACTTGAAAATCTGTCTTATTCGTGATGATCACAAGGTTGCTTAAAACCCTTTATTGATGTTCGGGTTATTCAAACACTAAATCTGATATGAACAAATATTTTGATTAATCGTGAGGAGAAAACCAACTGTTATCGAGAATCGATCTCGGAAAGGTGGAAGGTGTATAGGGACGGCCCTTGAGGAGACCGGATTTTCTGAGATTTGTTTGTGATTTCGACCGGACCAATTATGGTTGCCTATGTTCCCCTCATGACGAGGAGCTCAGGTCGCCGTAGTTCGAGCGAGTCCCGATTAAAAAGAGAAGGAAAGTTGAAATTCGAGGATCTGGGCCTTTGAGGATTTTGAGAATTTGGAGAATTGAAAAACATGTCCTCCTGGAGTGTCGATGAAAGATACGGATGCGAAGCCCCAGTGGGACATTCACGGCAAGTGTTTGCGGAGGAAAAATGAAGTATGCTCACATGAAGTGTCGAAGGGAAGGATTGAATCTGCACAATCTTTGATTGAGGATCATTTGAGCCGAGATGGATTTGGCTCCGATTTAAGCGAGCAATGAAGCATTAATCTGATTTAAATCTCGAAGATATTAGTATGAGATTACTATCCGGTAGAGACTGTAGCTGGGTTTCCGGGCTTCGATCGGCCATCGGGTGATTTGGAAAGTCATGACCTCTTAAGATGAGAGGTCGGCTAGGCCTTTTACTGACTGAACCTCTAAAGACGAGAGGTTGGCCTTTTAGGGATGTGTTTGGGATTTCTAAGGTAAGGAAATCAATTGCCTCTAAGAATGAGAGGTCAAATTTTGACTTTAGCCAAAGGCAAGGGTAATGGTAATGGGAATATCCTCTAAAATCGAGATGATGGCTTGGAATTGGTTAAGGAAATGTGAATATCCTCTAAAATCGAGAGGATGGCTTGGGATTGGTTGAGGTAATGGTGAGAGGAAGTCTAAGCTATCGAGAACTTTTGCGAATCTCGTAAGAATTTGAACTCTTTTTTGAACATTGGAGAGCTTCTTGAGAAGTCGGGGACTTTTGCTGAATTGTGAGGATTTAAAATCCTTCTTTTGATGATTTGAGTTGGCCTCTTTGAGGAATCTTGCTGAATTGTGAGGATTTAAAATCCTTCTTTTGAGAATTTGGAAGGCCTCTGTGAGGAGATGAGGATTATTTCTGAAATTGTGAGGATTTAAAATCCTTCTTTTGACAACTTGGAAGACCTCTTTGAGGAGTTGAGGATTATCTTTCCTTCCTTCACGACATGAGTATTTTATGCATCGCCGACTCTCGAAGTTAACTTCTTTGGCGTTGCTTGGACTTCTCCCCGCAAGGAGCAAAGGTGATAGCTAAAAAGGGTTTCAAAACATGCTGATCTTGAAATGAAAGGATATTGTTTGGTGAGGGTAAGGTAATGGCTTTCCTATGGGTGAAAGGCTTCAACCGCAATCCCTACCGGATGACCTAAACGAGATTAAGGCTTCATTGCTTGCTTAAGCTTAATTGAGGAAGATTCATGCAAATTCGTTGAGCAACGAGATGATGAGGATGATGAAAGAGATGTGAGCATATGAGATGCAAGATGGGGAGTTGGTAAGCCCCAATTTTGAGAATGATATCAACTGATTTTCTCACTCCGATTAATTTAAACATGAGCCATTTCAAGGCATTAGTCGGTGAGCAGCACAAGTGATCATTTGGAATAAGACCATTTCAATCGAGTGTAACGCGGGTGTGCTAGTAATGTCTCGAGTCTAGCGAGAAGAGAAACAAAGATTATTACTGTAAAGCAAAAACTGGTCCAACTTGGACTTTAACAGACTCGTGTCCAACAGTGGACATTCTATATCCTATGAGGACTGATCGACTGCATCAACTTCGGATGGGAGGAAGAGCACTGTTGGCAGCGATGGGGCGAGGACCCTTCTCAACCTTTCTGTCCTTCACAAGTCGTCTCTCCTTAGCTTTCGTAATCTGAATAAGCAACCGGGCCTCCTGCTCGCGAGGAAAAACGGCTTCAAGGGTAGCTCATCTCTTTTCGATGGACACGCCCTTCGCACTTTGCTGACCCATGGGATATGAACTTCCAGGCTGGTAGGCCATAAGCTTCTCTGTACCGAGCATTTTGGATTCCGAATCAGATGAACGATCACTCGGGCACTTGAACTACTTCCGCCTCGAGAATATGAACCAATGAGCTCCGGGAACGAGAGCGCACACCCAACTTGCCGCAGCTGAAGAGGCAAAGGGGTGATTTGTAAGGTGGCGGAGGAGAGAACCTTGAGATTGTATGGGAGAGGGAGGAGTACGGAAGGAGATGGACTCATGCAACATCTTATTAATGGTTTGAATAAAAGCATTTTTTTTTCTTTTTTTATTAGTCCTAAGAATGGTTGGAAAAGGGGGACACCTTCTTTTTCGCATTCTACAATGTTCCTGGACTAGTGGGTTCCACCGGTATTGCACTCCCGGGACGGACAATCCCGGCAGAGGTCATATAGGGCATGTGGAACCCACCAATAAAAAGGCAGAACGGACCTATGAGCATACAAGTCAAACTCAAGATTTTCAAAACCAAGTCCAACTCAAAACGTCTAGACTCGGGAGGAGAGAGGGTCGAAAGTACGTTTGAATGTACAAGACCATAATTCGCAAGTAAAATCCTGGAAAAAATTCGGCATGACCTCTCCTCACTTTGAGTCAAAAATCCGGCATGTCCTCTCGTCGCTTCATGGCAAAATTTCGTCATAATCTCGCGTTAGTATGTGTCATTTTTGATATGATCTCGCGTTAGCACATGTCGAAAATGCGTTATGACCTCTTGCGAAGCCAAGTCGAGAAATCGACATGTACCCACGTCGAGACATGTCAAGATTTTGACATGTACTCGCGTTGAATTATATCGTAGTTTCGACATGAAGAGGGAGAGTATGCCAAGATTTTGGAGACAAAGTATGACTCGGACTTTGTGAGAAAATTTTGAAAATCGAGTTTGAATAATGTTTTGAAAAGTATTGGCCAAAAACCAACCGGTCACGGTAGAAAGTGTGTCACGGACAAGTGTTGGCTGACTCCACAGGCTAGGAGGACTTCAGGCGCTCAAGCATAAGCGAAACACGTCACTGTCCGCGATGCCGTCCGTACACTCCCGGGTTCTAACTCTATGTGCGGGTAGCGTGCGAGTAGTGTGAAGGTATTTTCTAGGAAAATATTTTTTGCTATTTTTTTTTTTTTGTAAAAAGATTTTTCTTCTTTCTTTCTTTTTTTTTTGTTTTTGTTTTTTTTTCGAAAAGGGGATGAAATGGAAAATAACACACACACACCACAGAGTATAATAATCAGGGATCAATAATTTGATCATGGGGGACTGCCCCACAATCACAACCTATACAAAGAAATCAAATCCGTAACTTGACCACTTATGTCGCGTGTGAAATAGCCCGGGATCCGTCTCGCGCGCGGGGCCCCGGCATCTCGCGTTCGTCGCTGTTCGGGAAGTCGCCCGGATCCGAGAGGCAGCACAATCGCGCCCCGGCATCTGGCTTATTCCGTTTTAGCGTTGCGCGTTGGAGGTGTCTCGCCGTTTTGCTTTCGCATTTTGTAGAGTCGCCACGCCGTTTTTATTAAGCCCAAAACATTGAAAAAGGGCATCAGTTTAAAGATAAATTTTAAACTGTTTTTGTGTGATGAGATTTTGAGTTCGGAGGTCAGATGACTCCCCGGGAAGAGAATATTAGAATATTAGAGCTCACCCGAGTAGCCTCGTAAAACGAGTCTTTCGGATACCCCTAATATCCTTTAAAAAGTTGTGTGTGTGTGTGTGTGCTTTTAAAAATGCATGCTGTATCGGATGTCTACATTGTATTGAAATGTATTGAAATAGAATAGGAAGGAAGCCTTACCAATGTTGGTTCGTGTCTGTCTTCCGGGGGAATAGTGTTTGAGGTCGGAGTAGCGTTCGGTACGGATCGGGATTGCCCGGAGGGACCGGTTGTCTGCGGACGAGAGTTTCGGCGTGAGTTGAGGTTGCCGGCTGCGTTCGGGCGGAGGTTCGGCGTGTGTGGGGATCGTCGGGATCACTCGGGCGAGAGGTTCGGCGTGCGTTGTGGTGGCGAGAGTCACTCGGGCAGGGATTCGGCGTGATTTGGGATCGTCGGTTTGACTCGGAAAGAGCGGGACACCGTGGAAAGACCGAGCAAGGCCTCGGAGTACCACGAGGGCCTCGAGTACCTCGAGAGTGCCTCGGGGCGGCGGGAGCGTCTCGGGAGCGCTCGGAGAGGCTTCGGAGCACCACAAGGGGGCTCGGAAGGCCTCGGAAGGATCCGAAGGGGCGGGAATGCCTCGAAAGGTCTTAGAAGGGGAGCCGAAGGCTTAGGGAGGAAGAGAGAAGTGGGAGGTGTGTGAAAATGAGGAGGGGGAGCCCTCTATTTATAGTAAAAATTTCGGAGCAAAGAGGTCCGTACGGACCTTCTTGGTTATCCGAATTTTGGATTTCCTCGATTTGAGGGAATGCGCAATGATGGAGAATATTACGGAATGATGATGTCCCCCATGCAATAAGGTCCGTACGGACCATCTTGCATGCAAAGAGGTCCGTACGGACCAACTCTGCCGAGGAAGTCATCATTTCTTAGGATTTGAGGAATATTGTGGACTTTAAGGGGATTTAGTAATCATTGAAACAAAGAGGTCCGTACGGACCTTAATTGCTTTCGATTTCTGAAAATTCCCAAGGTCCTTTTGTCCCTTTTTATCCCGAGAAAGGCTCCTCCCTTGGTTTGGTTGGGGGTTTGAGAGGGTTTTGAGAGGGTTTTGAGTGAGAGGTCTACGAGGCTGCGTGGATGAGTCTACGGTGTTTCCCGTGTGTTTGAAAGGGAGTGATCCAGATTGGGGTACTTACAGAAGCCCTCGACGACGTCACTTATGAAAGAAGTGGGGTCGCCAGATAAGATAAGGGTCCCTAATCTGGATCGCGTCTTTGGGAGAGGAAGTGGCCGTGAGGGTCGAAGTGAGGACGTGGTGGTGTCCTTTTGGGTGACCGTTTAGGTCGATAGGCTGGACCACTGTGATAGGATTCCTACGTATCCCAGCGGGAATCAAGCACAGTCGTAGTTCGGGTGTGGGGTGAGTGTTACGTGAATACGGGCGTGGTGGTGCCACGAAGTGTCGTGTGACCGCCGAGGTCGGTGGTGAGGACGTGGTGGCGTCTGGGTGACCGCATAGGTCGGTGATAAGGACGTGGTGGCGTCTGGGTGACCGCGTAGGTCGGTGATAAGGGACGTGGTGGCGTCTGGGTAGCCGCGTAGGTCGGTGATAAGGACGTGGTGGCGTCACAGGTGACCGCATGGGTCGGTGATAGCCAGGACGTGGTGGCGTCTGGGTGACCGCATAGGTCGGTGATAAGGACGTGGTGGCGTCTGGTGACCGCATAGGTCGGTGATAAGGGCGTGGTGGCGTCTGGGTGGCCGCGTATAGGTCGGTGATAAGGGCGTGGTGGCGTCTGGGTGACCGCATAGGTCAAATGTGAGGACGTGGTGGCGTCTGGGTGACCGCATAGGTCGGTGATAAGGACGTGGTGGCGTCTGGGTGACCGTGATAGGTCGGTGATGGACGTGGTGGCGTCTGGGTGGCCGCATAGGTCGGTGATAACGTGGTGGCGTCTGGGTGGCCGTATAGGTCGGTGATAAGGACGTGGTGGCGTCTGGGTGGCCGAGGTCGGTGATAAGGACGTGGTGGCGTCTGGTGGAGGTTTATAAGGTCTTCGTGGCGAGTGGTTTAAAGCCTTCCGGGCCGGGGGTGAGGACTTGAATCGTCTTGGCGGCGGTTGGTGCCGGTTGGAGGACTTTTGAATCGTCTCGGCGGCGGTTGGTGCCACGGCGAGGACTTTGAATCGTCATCAGCGGCGGTTGGTGCCATGCGGCGAGGACTTTGAATCGTCTTCTAGCCGCGGTTGATGTAATGCGCGAGACTTTGAATCGTCTTCTAGCCGCTTGCAGTGTGGAGCGTGGGCGCCTTGTGCTTCGAGAGGCGTAGATGCCATTTGTGTTTTGCATGTTGATGTAGAAGGTTGGACTTACGATGGCTTGCGGTGCTTGAGGCTGCTTACCCGTTGAAGTGAGCAAGGATGATGGCCGGTGATTGCTTCACCATTTGGCGTTTTGGGAGGCGCTTCGTGCCTTGGGACTTGTACTCGGAGGTGTTGGCTCCTTCGCGTGCTTGTTTTGCCGTTGAGTGGGCAAGGATGATGGTCGGTCTTTGAGGATATGCGATCTTGTATGACTTCCCTTTGACTTGTTGGGGAGGAGCTCGGGCTTACTTTGATGGCCGGTGCTTGCGTTGCCGTTGAAGTGGGCGAGATTCGAGCTTACATCGGCTGCCGGTGCTTGAATTCTTTGGGGATGCGTGACCTTGTAGGGGCCCTTTTCTATTGGGAAGATGACTTAGGACCTCTTTTGAGGGCCGGTGGTTGAGATTGTCGTTGAGCGTTTGGAGCGTCTTGTGCCTTGATATTCGTCTTTGGGAGGTGTTGGCTCCTTCTTGAATTGCCGTCGGGCGTTTTGGAGCGTCTCGTGCCTTGGGATTACGTCTTTGGGAGTGTTAGCTCCTTCTTGAATTGCCGTCGGGCGTGAGCGTCGTGCCGTTGATTACGTCTTGGGAGGTGTTGGCTAGGACCCGGTCTTGCGTTGATGGCCGGGGATTGATTGCCGTTGAAGTGGGCGGAGTCCCGGTCTTACGCTGACGGCCGGTGGTTGATTTGCCGTTGAAGTGGGCGAGGACCGGTCTTACGTTGATGGCCGGTGGTTGAATTGCCGTTGAAGTGGGCGAGGACCGGTCTTACGCCCGATGGCAGTGGTGAATTACCGTTGAAGTGGCGAGACCGGTCTTACGCTTGGCCGTGGTTAGATGCCGTTGAAGTGGCGAGAGTCGGTCTTACGCTTGACGGCCGGTGGTTGATTTGCCGTTGAAGTGGGCGAGGACGGTCTTACGTTGACGGCGGTGGTTGAATTACCGTTGAAGTGGGGCGAGGACCGGTCTTACGTTGATGGCGATGGATTGAGTTGCCGTTGAAGTGGGCGAACCGGTCTTACGCTTGATGGCAGTGGTTGAATTGAAGGGTTAGGGACCATTACACGCCAGTTCTTGGAAAAGGCCTTAGGACGGCCGGGGGCAAAGATTATAAGAGGCGAGGGAAGTAATTGGTGGCCACCCCTTGCAAAGAGGTCCGTACGGACCAACACAGTTGCAAAAAAGAGGTCAGTACGGACCACTTTGGTTTTCTACAGTTCCAGGTTTGACCAGGCTTTAAATGACCGAGCTCCCTTCCTTCTTCCTCATTTTCCGGTTCAGTGAACCGGGCGAGAGAGAGAGAAAAAACCTCCATTGTTAACCAAAATCAACCATTTTCTTAGCTTGAATTGCTTGCAATGGCGGAGGGATCTCGAAGGAGTCGTCGTCAACGCGATCAAGAGGTGGTTGAGCGGCGAATGGAGCTTCAAAGGTGGACTTCGTTCGTTCCATCTTCGAAGAACCCGGATGTTTTGTATCCGAATCCGGAGGTGCATAATCGTCGCTCCATGAACGTTGGGGAGGTAAGAAATCTGTTCCGTTTTGATTCCCTGCTCGAATTTTTGAATGCTAGAACTAGGTTTTAGTTTTTCGCATTTTTGAATTTTTTGTTATTATTTTATGCCTTTTTGTGAAATTCTTGATGAATTGTTGAAAATGGACATGTAAAAATTGTGGGTATGTGTATTTTGTGCAGAAATGTGTAGATTAGCTCTTATTTGTGAAAATAAAGTGCCTATCTAGTGAATTGCATGCTTTGGTGTTTTGTACCGTATGCTATTTATGTATGTACATTGTGAGAAAAATTATCGTGTAGTGATAATTTTTGTGAAAAAAATGTGACATGTGCCGTGTTTTGTGACGGGTTATATGTGAAAGTGTGTGCCGTGTTGGGACGGATTTTCCTTTGAGAATGTGCTATATAGTGTGTGCCGTGTTTTTGGGTGACGGACTTTGTGGGGAAAATATGTGCGATATGTGCCGTGTTGGGACGGATTTTCTTTTGAAAATGTGTCGTGTAGGGTTTAATCCCCCCCCCTTTTTTTCTTTTGAGAAAATGTGTACAGTGTGTGCCGTGTTTTGTGACGGACTGCATGGGAAAAATTATATGCATGATATATGTGAAAATTATGTGCATTATATGTATGTGCCGTGTTTTGTGACAGGTTACATGGAAAAATTATATGTATAATGTATGTAGAAAATTATGTGCAATATGTGCCGTGTTTTGTGACGGGTTATATGTGCCTTTATATTAAGTATTGTGATTGACGTACCTTTGCTTTGTGTTTACTGCGGGATGCGGGGCTTATGGCAGGGAAGGCCAAGAGGATGAAGACTTCGGGGATCGCTCGAGGCTGTTGTGGAGCTATGGCGGCGGATGCACGATATTTCCGTGGGCGGTAGGCCGAGTCCCGGAGGCTGGTTTATGCTTGGCCTAGGTGTGTTCGTTGAGAACACATTTGGAGTGTCGACACGAGGAAGAACAAGAGTGTCTTCCTGGGCCTTTACGAGTATTGGTGGGATACCACCCACACCTTCCACACAGGTGGGCGAGGTGGCACGGTGACGCCCACCGACTTTCTTTGCGATCACCCGGGCTTTCCTTGAAGGAGAGGCTGTGCGGTGGAGGATATGATAGGCGATGATGTGTTGGCCGAGCTGCTGGGCTTTGAGCCTCGTCCTCGCGAGGGCACAGGGATCTTGTGTAGCGACGTGGGAGATGAGGATCACGGCCGGTATTGGGGCCTACATCCGAGTACCGGCCAGTGACAGCGGAAGCGGTTGGCGCGCTCCTTCTTGTGGTATGCACTGTCCAGAGACTTTGTTCTCGAACCACGCGACCGCGGCTCCCTTTGCTGTTGGAGAGCTTGAGCCCGATCTGGATAGGTGCAGCGACATTGCTTGGGGCGAGGCGAGCTTGGGCGAGCTCTACTTCTCCTTGGACCCGGTTTAAGCCAGAGGTGGCTTGATTCGTTGGCACAGCTTTGACTTTGCTTTGGAGGTATGAGTTTATTCTTTGTTTTGATTTAGCAACTTGTCTTTTCTCCGTTGTCTTTTGCACTTGAGCCTTCTCTGTTTTTGTCACGAGTGTGGTTTTATGAGGTTTTCCGGTGCTTCCCGTGGGATAGGGATCACAGAGGCTGATTCTTTGCGTACCACTGCTATCTTTGGGATGGGCTCGTACGGCGAGGAAGAGGAGGACCGGCAGGGAAGCTCACCATCGCCTACGGGGATGTGCGGAGCGTTTGGAGCGGGATAGCCGTGAGGGTTCGTTACGTTCCCGTGGGCTCGGTATGAGGGGATGAGTTTCGAGGAGGGCTCCCGAGGTGACAGCGCGGCGGAAGATCTTTGCGAGGCTTGACTTGTGATGTCATGTATGGGGAGCGGGTCTTACGGCGGCATGGCCCCGGTGTGCTTCCCGTGGCTCAGGGATCCTCCCTTTGGGATGCTTGACTCCGGGATATGGATGTGCTTGACTTCGAGAGGTACCTTGGCGGTGTCGGTGCCGGAGTTCATTTTATACGGAGAGAGAGTACGGGGCCTTCGTGAGGAGGAAGGCGAGGCCGCCGGCAGTCTTGGCGCGAGGGAGAGAGAGGCGCCCGCGAGCTCCCCGGGGTTCCGATGCCTTGGGACCGGATTTCACGTACGTCCGCGGGGACGGATCGGAGGAGGAGGGTGTATGCATACCCGTTCCGGGCCGAGCTCTGCTTTGCATATCGAGTGGATCCCAGACGGATCGGTGAGTGTGCGACTCTTTTCCATCTTGGCATCTTTTACGCATTTTTCTCTTTTTGTTGTTGAGTATAAGCGTATTTGATGGCGTTTCCTTGGCTTCTTGTTGGTGCGAGTCCAGGAGAGCCTACGATATGTGACTCGCCGTTACGTGGCGATGCGCTCCTTCGCTAAGAAGATGGCGTCGAAGGTGTCTGTCGGTCTTCGCGTCGTGTGCCGGCGTACGAGCCTATGCCTTCGAGGCATTACGTGGACGTTCCTCCGCCTAGAGCCGGCCGGAGCCGCAGCGGGGAGGGCCTTTGAGAGGCGGCATAGCATGGATGCCGGGGCGTCTTCGGGAGGCTGCGGGGCCTTCGAGGAGCAGCCCTTTTATCGGTTCATGCCTCCGCACGGCGCACGGGGTGAGGGTTCCTCGAGCCTTCTTTCTTTGATCCTTTCGCGGATTTGATCCTTGAGTACTTCTCGTGGGAGCCTCGGGCGGGTGCTCGGTATTAGACGATGAGGATGTGACGGGCGAGTTATTTGGGATGCCCGACTTTTCTTTGGAGGATCTTGGCGAGGATGATGATGCGAGGATTACGAGTAGTATTCATTTGCTTTCCCTCTTTTCATATCCCTCTCTTTTTTTTGTTTAGCAACAGACATTTTTGGGTACTGTAATAAAACACATGTATTTGCATGGCAAACGAGTATTTTATTTTAAGATGTAATGTCATTTATTTTTGTGATTCCAGGAATTGTCCTAGAAATTGTTGCTATTATTATTTTTATTTTATGTACATGCCACGTGGTGAGAGTGCGTTTGTGGGTAGTGTTGGTTTGCGGGAATGGCTTTGGCCGGTGTTTGGGCGGTTTGGAGCAAGGTTTCTTGCGAGGACGGTGGTTTTATGCTTGTTTTGGGAAATGGGTTACATTTGCAAGGAGGTCCGTACGGACATACTTAGCATGCAAAGAGGTCCGTACGGACCCAACCTTGCTTTGGGAAGGACATAAATGCTTTCCGGTGCACTGGTTCTTCCTCATTTCCCCATTTGCGGCCATTTTCGAGCTTTCTTCCCCATTTTCTCTAGGAACCTCCATTTTTGCCATGGATTCTTCGTATGTCCCTAGAATTTTGCCGAGGCTTTCGCGGGAGAGGCAAGCACACTTCCTTGAGCGGTTGAAAACGTGGATGCGGCGCCGTATGAGGCATCGGAGACGGGCTTTCGAGGTAAGGTTTCGTCTTTGCTCGGTTTGGTCTTTTAAGGAGTTGGTTCTGATTGGGATTTGTTGCGGGCTGCCGCGAAGTTGCAGGATGTTAGGAGGCACGTGTCTTGTTTCTCCTACAATGAAATGGTGCCCACTTTTGAGGATTTTCGGGCTTTGATTGGAGGACCGGAGGTGGAGGCCATCTCGCTTCCTTTGGTTGGTGGTCTTTGCGGTGAGCGTGAAGCTTGCGGACTTTCTTCGTGCTTCGTTGGAAGAAGTGCGGGGCATGATCCTTGATTCGGGTCATATCGACATTTACGCTGCCGGGAGCGGTTCATGGTTGATGATGAGTGACGTCTCTTGGGATGTATTTGCCTTGTGCGTGATGGCGACGCTTTTACGGTCGGTTCCCTTGGCATTTGTGATGGCGCTTTGCTAGATGTGGTAGAGACCTACTGCAGTGGAGAGGATATTGTCCCGTTGGTCTTTGGGGAGACTGCTTCGTGGTATCGACCGTCGCGGCGACCGGGATCGTTTTATGAGAGGGGAAGCCCCGCTTTGCTCACCTGCCAATGGCTGCGAGAGAGACTTCGAGGCCATGTTCCGAGGCTCCAGCGTCGTTTAGCCCGTGGTCATTTGCTCGGCGACCTCTTGTGTTGGATATGGATCGATCCGCACTTTGGGAGAGATGGATGGCACGGCTTGGTACGCATCGAGATCCGTTGGTGGGTTCCTTGGCTGGAGGATTGAGACCGGGAGGATCTTGCGGGAAGGGTCCTACGTTGTCGAGTTCCGAGGTTTGTCTTGGTCCTCCTTCTATATTCCGTCGCTTGTTTCCCGGCGGTTTGGGATGAAGCGAGAGCCTTTGTTGGGCTGGGATGACCTTGCTCTTTGCGGAGGTAGTTCCTGCTTTGTATGGCGGCTTCGGAGTGCCTTCTTGTATTGTACGAGGGTATGGAAGTATTCCGCTTTCCCTCTGTGGTACTCCTTAGACGTCGGGGAGCGTTGTATTGACGGACTCGGTATCGGCACAGTATGAGCGGCGTGTTGGGCGATCCCAAGTGGTCTTGGAGAGCGAGGCGTGTAGCGGTGCAGGACCTGGTTGCCGTAGCGGCTATTGCCTTAGGAGTTCGAAGCACAGTCGACCCTTTGGATGTGACGGGAGACGCTTTGTTTGACTACGAGACTAGAGTTGACCGGCGACGGGGAGAGGTCCTCTTTTACGGACTCGCGAGGAGGAGATCCGAGCCGAAGCACGGGCGAATGAAGCCACGAGAGCTCTTGGATTATTTGACTCTACGGGGAGGACCCCGGATCTCGGAGCGAGAGACGCGAGTTGGTTCACGTGGAGCGAAAGAAGACTCGCCGGGGACGAGGGAAGAAAGGAAAGAATGGCGAGGGGACAAGCGCGAGATGGCGCGGAATGACCTCCTAGGTATCCATTCATTGCATTGCAAACACATTATTAGTTAAATGTATTAAAAATTTGTCTTTTAGCATGTTGTGAACTTGAGAGTAGACCGTGCTTGAACTCATCAGAAATGTTGTAACCGTTAGTGATTTGTGATTTACTTTTAAAGCTTTGTCGAGACGCAAGATCTTTTGTTTGCCTTTGCTTTTGTTGTGCACTTTGTCGGCGTCCATCTTTGGACTTTTACATTTGCATTTGCGGGCCGCGATGCAGGCCACAGACGGCAATCCCTTTCTTGAGGCTTTGTGCTTGGGTGAGAGGTTGAATGCTCCCTTGACAAGTCGTTTTGACGGTCTTTTTCGTAGCTTCCTTGCCTCTTGTTGGCGTCGGGCTCTTGACCTCAATTTCGCGGCTTACGCTTGAGCTTCTTTTTTTTATTGTTTTTTTTTTTTTTGTGTGAGCCCTTGCTCGAGCTCTCTCTTTTTTTTTTTATTTGTGAGCCCTTGCTCGAGCTCTTTTTTTTTTTTTTTTTGAAGCGCGTGAGGGCGAAGACAAGCCCACGGCTTGGAAGCGGTACATGAGTCGGTCGTTTGATCTTTGAGTGACCCTCGGATGTCCTTTGATGTTGCCGCCGTCGTTTGACTTGGTCAAGGTGGCTGCGGGCGTGTTCTTGAAAAGTGCGGAGCTTGATGGAGGTCTTGATTGACATTCAAACTTTTGACTTTTTGTGTATTTTTAGACCAGGACCAATTAAGGTTGCCTACGTTCCCCGGACTAGAGGGCTCGAGTGCTGCGTAGTTCGACACTACATGGAGTGCCAAGAGATGCACGGTTGTTCTTCTTCGGGCGAAGTATCTGCGAAGTTTGCTTCCGTTATTTGGATTCATGAAGGGATTGCCGTCTAGGTACATTAGCTTCATGGCGCCTCGGAGAAGATCTTTTGAACCACGAAAGGGCCGATCCATGTGGGTTCCCATTTTCCCAGTGGGTTGGTTCGAGTGGGAGGCTTTTCTTTGAGTACAAGGTCACCTTCCACGATGTCTCGGGATTTGACTTTCTTGTCGAAAGCTCTAGCCATCCTGCTTTGATAGGCTCGGGCGTGTTCCATGGCCTTTAGTCGTCGCTCATCTAGCGAGCCAATTCGTCATGTCGGCCGGAGCCATTCGACCCGTTGATGTCATTTTCCGGCGGCACTCGGAGTGAGGGAATTTCTAGCTCGATGGGAAGGGCTGCTTCCATCCCGTACGTCGGGGCAAATGGGGTTTCTCCCGTGGGCATTACGGCGTGTGCGGTAGCCCCAAAGTGCAAGGTGCGGCTTCTCGGGCCAATCTCGTCCTCGGGTGGTCATTTTTCGGATGATCCGTTCGAGGGTTTTGTTTCTTTGCTTCCACGGCGCCGTTTGTTTGTGGCCGGTAGGGAGAAGATTTGTGGCGTGTGATCTTGAATTCAGCCCGGATCAGCCGAATTCCCCTTGAAGTGTGAGCCGTTGTACGATATGACCTCATTTGGGATGCCGTATCGGCGTATGATGTTTTCCTTGAGGAAATGCGCGACCTTCTTGGAGGTGAGTACCTTGTAGGACTTGGCTTCGACCCATTTGGTGAAGTAGTCGATGGCTACTAAGATGAACTCGTGACCGTTCTTTGCCTGGCGGAGCGATTTTCCCGATGACGTCAATTCCCCAAGTGGCAAAGGGCCGAGGTGTAGTCATGCGGTAGAGATCGTGGGGCGGCGAGATGATTGAGGTTGGAGAACCGTTGGCACTTGTCGCGGCTTCGGACAAAGTGGATGCAATGCGCTTCCATGGAGATCCAAAGTAGTAGCCCATCACGAGAATGATTTGCATCGTGGCTCACGGCATTCATGTGGGGACCGCAAGCCCCGTTGTGGACTTCGTTCATGAACTTGTTTGCTTCTTCTTGGGCGATGCAGCGTAGGAGTGGCCCGTGGTAGCGTTTCTTGTATAACATGTCCCCGAGGATGACGAAGTGAGAGGCAAGGCGTTTTAGGGCCATGATGCTCTTGGTTTTGACCCCTTACGTGTGTTGACCTTCCTTGTTCATGAAGGTGGTTTCCCGCTCTTGAGGTATTGGAAGATCTGGTTATACCATGGCTCATTGACGGGCTTAGGTTCCGGATTCGATCTCACAACAAGTGGCGGGAACTTCCTTTCGTCCGACTTTGAAGGGTTTGATTGCTTTTCCTTCGGGGATTTCCACAAGGGAGGCCAAGGTGGCTAAGGCATCTGCAAACTCGTTTCGGTCTCTTGGCAAGTAATGGAAGGTGACCTCTTCGGGTGTGTGATGAGGTCCTCTATGCGAGCATGGTATTTTTGCAAGCCGGGTCTATGGTTTTCCACTTGTTGGAGACTTGGTTGATGATCAGGGTGAGTCCCCATAAACTTCGAGTTTACGGACATTCCTCTCGAGTGCGGCTTGTAGTCCGGCGGCGCGAGCTTCATATTCGGCGGCATTGTTGGTTACCTCGAAATTGAGCTTTATAGCAATTGGGGTGTGCTCGTCCTTGGGATCCACCAAGAGCATACCGATGCCGTTTCCCTTTTGGTTGGCCGCTCCGTCAAAGAACAGCTTGCCATCGGTTTTCGCCTTCGATTGCGAAGATTCCCTCGTCTAGAAATTGTGGTTCGGGGCCTCGAGCCTCGTCGGTTGGGAAATCGGCCGGTTGTTCGGCCATGGCCCGTCCCTTGATTGATTTTTGGTTTTACGTACTTGATGTCAAATTCCGCCGGGAAGAAAGACCATTTGGCGAGCCTCATTGACGAGAGATGGTTTGTCGAAGAGGTACTTGGCGGGTCCATTTTGGAAACCAAGTGTGCGTGTGCGTGCATGTAGTGCCGTAGTTTCCCGACAACCCATACCGTAGTGCGCAGGTTTTCTCGAGGGTGAGTAGTGAGTTATTTGCCTTGAAACTTTCGGCAGCCGAAGTAGATGGCGTTTCGACCCGTGACTCTTTCTTTTCTTGACGAGCATGGCTCCAAGCTGCGGTGTCGGTCACGATTAGGTATAGCAACAGTGGCTTTTCCTCGTGGGGAGGACGAGAGAATCGGAGGACTCACAAGGTATGCTTTTATTTTTCAAAGGCATCTTGGCATTCGAGTTCCATTCGATGTCGGCGTTCTTCTTCATCGGCTTGAAGATTGGCTCGCACATAGAGGTCAATTGGTTGGCGGGCGATATATTGCGGGCGGCCCATGAAGCTTTTCACCTCTGTACGAGTTTGCGGTGGTCTCATTTCGATGATAGCCTTGATCTTTTGAGGATCCACCTCGATGCCTCTCTCGGTGACCATGTATCCCAAAACCTTGCTCGGCTAACCCCAAATGTGCATTTGGGGTTAAGCCTCGTGAGTGTTTTCGGAGGCGATTGAAGAATTTTCTCAGTTCGTGAGGTGTTGTCTCGTCGATCCCTTTGAGTGAACGATCATGTCATCGACGTACACTTCGATCTCTTTGTGGATCATATCGTGGAAAGAGGGCGGTTCTTTGCCGTTGGTAGAGTAGCCCCAAAGCGTTCTTTAGTCCGAACGGCATTGCGTAGCAAGAGGTTCCCAGGGGTTGTGAAAATTTGTCTTTTCTTGGTCTTCTTCGGCCATCTTGATCGGATTGTAGGCAAAACCGTCCACGAAGGACTTGACTTGAAATTGGTCAGAGGTAGTGTCTACCAACATGTCGATGTTGGGTAGTGGAAAATCGTCCTTGGGACTTGCTTTTGTTGAGATCTCGGAAGTCCACGCAACGGCGTACTTTTCCATTGGCCTTGGTGACCGTGACGATATTGGAGAGCCATGTGGGGTACTCGATCACCCCGATGAAGCCGGCGGAGCATTTTTTCGATCTCCTCTTTGACTTGTAAAGACCATTCGCTTGATTCGGCGTAGCTTTTGCTTGATGGGCTTAGCCTCAGGATTCAAAGGGATCCGGTGCTCTACAATGTTAGGATCTAATCCGGGCATGTCTCGGTACGACCAAGCGAACACGTCCACGAACTCTTTGAGCAGTGCAGTCAATGCGTCTTGCTCTGTGCCGGTGAAGAAACTTCCGATTTGCGTCTCTTTTGGCTCTTCAGCAGTTCCCAAATTCACTTTGGTTAAAACCTCCTCGGCAGCTTGGGCCCGGTTTTTCTCTCGTTTGACAACATGCTTAAAGATGTGCTTAATGTATTGTTCGTTTAATGTGTCTGCTTCTTTATCAAGTGAATCGTTATTAACTGTTTGTGTGTTAGTTAATTTATCAGTTGTTAAAGATGCAATGAGAGGATACTCGGAAAGATCGAAGCATTCATTAAGAGCATACGGGAATACATTATTGGCAATGAGTTCGTGATCTTCCGCGTGAGGCCATCGGATGACTCGAGAGACTCAAATTCAAAGCTAAGGGACTCAGGATGAGTTTTGACACTAGACTCTAGGACTCGAGGGGTCGACCAAGTTGTTCGATCATGTCCTTTTTCGCGAGGGTCCCGAGAATGTGGCCCAGGTTATTGAGTGGCAATGAGCTTGATAGGAGATGGGGCTTGAAAGGCTTTATGTCACCGTTCCCAATCATTGCTATCACAGAGTTATCGAAACAAAATCGATTAGATCCTAAGCATCTCGATTTCTTCTTTGAAGAGCAGTGTAGCAGTTGGTTCGTCCCAAGCATCGTCTGCGGAGTCTCTTGCTTTTGTCTTGGGCATTGCTAGCTCGAATGCGGACTCGTCCCGCTTGTTGAAGGCGGTTGTTGACAGAGAGTTTTTCGAATTCTTCCGCCTGAGGGGTTTTCCGAACCAAAATTCGCCTGTGAATAGTGGTGGTTGTGGATCCCGGCCAGGGCGGTGTGTCGAGGAATGCTCTTCGGACAGATTTGGCTTGAGGCCTCGAATCTCGCCGTGTTACTGCTCGGAGCTTGTCCATGGTTGTCGGCCGGCCTTTGTTTGGCGCCGATCAATTCTGTTCCCTTTTCCGGATCTTCTTCCAAGTTGCCGGCCTTCCCTTGTGAAGTACTTGGTCATGTCGAAGGCTGTAAGGACGAAGATCGGAGATTGGCGTGCAAGCCTCTTTTGTTATCCGGAGCGTTTTCGCGCAGGCTCGCTTGTCCTCCGCAATGTGTTCGGGAGTAGGAGAGTATCCCGAAGTGCCATGCGAAGGTATTCTCGTTCTTTGATATTGATGATCTCGTTGAGTGCCCCCATGGCGTTTTCCCAATAAACCCGAGCCCCCCGGATGTAGTTCATGTGCTTCATCATTTTCATCGGGGAGGGATCTTGTCCCAAATCAAAGCGGGTCTATGTGGCACACTTGGGCCTTTGGGCTTTCGATGGTGAACCCTGTTAGCATCATGCCATCATCGTCGGGTTTGATTTCTAAGACCGGGACGCCATTTGTTTCGGTCCTTTCTGGTGACTATGCCGTCGCCGTAGATGATGGTCGATTCCGTTCCTTGGACGAACTTTACGCACCGATGGAGAGTGGATGCCACCCCATTGATACGATGTAGCTGGGCAGCGTCCCAAATGGCAATGAAAAGGTGATTGGGATGTCGATGACTTGGAAATCTGTCAGGACCATTTGCTTTCCGAACCACAAGTTCAAGGTGGCTATTCCCAAGACTCGGGCGTGGATGTTGAGTCGTATGCCTTGATTGCAGGAGCCGAGGGTTTTAGATCGCTTGCTTTGATCCCTAGCAAATCCATCATTTTGGTGGGAGGACGTTCATGGATGATCCCCATCTACCAACACCCAGGAGACGGCGCTCGTCCGCTTGAAACTGTGCTATGTAGAGAGGTTCGTTGTGGTCGGCCCAAATTTTGGAAGATCGAGCTCAGTGAAGGTGATTGATATTCTTTGTAATTGACGTTGCCAATCATCCGAACCGCTTCATCAGTGTCACCGTGATGGGAACCATGGTCTCAGGGCTGTGCTTTCTTCCAACTTGAGCTTGTGCGGGTAAGATGAAGTGAGTAAGGACCAGAGCGAGATGTTAGCTCGAGTGCGCTCAGGCCGTGTCGAAGACAGTGATCTTCAACCCTTTTTGGGTCCAAGGTTTCAAAGCTTCTTTCTGCGTAGGGTCCCTTTTCTTCGCCCGTGGCCTGTATGGCCGGCCTTTTGTCCGTCCGTGGAGGATTCATCGATTTTTTGACCGAACGTGCGAAACATTCACTCGGGACTTATGGTTTTGCTTGTCTCTCCCGTTTCACGGAGTGGGAGGAGCCTCGGATGGCGTAAGGCCGATCACAAGATTTTCACTGCTTCACTGTCATGGCTTTTACCGAAGCATCACAGTGGCTTTGAGATCTTCCCACGACAGGGTTGGATTATCTCGGACCTTCGGCCTCTCTGGCGTGATGCGAAGCTCGTCCCACTGATCATGGAGCAAACATTGCCGTGGCCTGTGCGTAACTAGTGCCGGGAGATTTCTTTGGAGTAGATGACATAGTAGTCAAACTTTCTGAGGGTTCTCCAAGGGTTCCGACGTGGGATCACGCATTCATACCTCTTTTTCAGTTTTTGTTGAGAAGATAGCTTCTTCTTTCGCCGAGGACGGCCCTCGCTCATCGTATCCTGGAATTCCATTTCCAGACAAGCACCGTCACCGCGCACGTCCCACCGATGTGTTCGTTGTTCGGCGTGGTACCGGGACCTCGGAGAGCCGTGGATGGACAGAGCACTTCTCCTGGAGGGTCTTGTGGCCTTACGTCATAACTCGCATGGCACTCGTACGAGGGGCAACAGTTGACTTCGGGAGACAATGAGAGATGTTGAGAGTCAAGTAGGAGTAGTCACGGCTCGGGAAGCCCCCGTGTAGTTGGGTGGCTAAGGTTCCGAAGTGGTGCATGGCACCTTCGATCCGTGCTTGTTGCTCACCTTGACGTTTCTCAATAGCCATGAGGACACTTGCCAAACTTCTTCCGGTGTTAGGAAATTTCTTGGGGGTAAGGTCCCGTTCCCATCGTTGTTATCCACCGACTTGGCCATGGGAATTGGACGGATCTGGTCCCGGTGAAGGCCGGGAAGGAGAGTAGGACCTTGCCGTTTTGACACCGGGAGACGGGTTCCGGTACTCTCGACCACTCTCCGTTAGGGCCTGAGGGGGTGACGGGCAAGGTTTAGACACGTGGAATGGCCTAACAGGGATAGAAGGGGAAAGCTCACGTGGCATGCGGTTTCCGTTTCTTTTATTTTTTGATTTTTTTTTTTGTTGTTTTAATTTACTTAAAAACATGTTTTCTCGAAATCCTAGGTAGGTTGGAAAAGATTGCTCTTCTTTTCGCAACTATGCTAGATCCGGGTCGGATGGGAGCACCATACAATGCGGCTTATAAGCCCCTCGTTTTGCACCCTCTTTGTATTTCGACATCCCAGGGGTGGGCAACTTCGGGGCGAGGTCCTATAGTGCAAGCGGTTTCCACCGGCCTAAAGAAAAATCGAACCTAAGGACCGAGCCTGTCATGTTCGTTTGATGCGTTAGCCATGTGAATAGTGAACCGAGCCGCCATTTGAGTCAAGATCGAGTCAAGAGTTCGGCATGACCTCTCTTTACCTTGCTTGCGCAAGGGATGCGTGACGTTAGGCGTTGGGCTGGGTCATATCGTCATAGGCCGACGTATCAAAGGCGTGATGACATGGTGTCATGTGAGCATGGATGTATATCCGGACGGAACATCGTGCAGGTGTAACCGAAATCAAGATCAGTCAAGATTTTAGCATGACCTTTCATCGCTTTGCTTGCGCAAGGGATCTTGAGTTCCGAGCCTTGACTCGAAAATGGCCTGGGGCATGGTATATGTATCCAGTCAGTATGACACGGGCCGGGTAAAAACCAGCCGAGTCCGGGACGAGTGTGACTCAAGACTCAAACGTGTGGTTGACGCTTGGCTAGGATGGGATGTTTGGAATGATCCCGTGCGCGCCCAAGAGGCCTAGGAAGACCAAACGGACCTGCAACCGAGACCACTCCGGGTTAAGGGTTGTAGTGTGCGGTGTATCCGAGGCGGTGCGAGTAGCGTGCGGTGTAACCGAGCAAAGAAGTGCGAGTAGTGTGCGGTGTAACCGAGGCAAAGAGTGCGCGTAGTGTGCGGTCTCTAAAATTCTTTTTACGAGTAAAACAAAAGTTTTTGAAGGAATTTTAAATGTATGCACAGAATGTATGTTGATGCATTTTTTTTTGTATTTTTATTTTTTTGTAAAATAAAAAGTAAAGCACGTGCACACACACACAACAGTTAAAGGAAGGGGTAAAATGAAAGTTTGACCCTCATCATCGTTTTAAAAATCTTTTGTTTTGTTTAAAAAGATTTTAAAACAAAAAATTCCCCAGCATAGTCGCCAACTGAAATAGCCCGGGATCCGTCTCGCGCGCGGGGCCCCGGCATCTCGCGTTCGTCGCTGTTCGGGAAGTCGCCCGGATCCGAGAGGCAGCACAATCGCGCCCCGGCATCTGGCTTATTCCGTTTTAGCGTTGCGCGTTGGAGGTGTCTCGCCGTTTTGCTTTCGCATTTTGTAGAGTCGCCACGCCGTTTTTATTAAGCCCAAAACATTGAAAAAGGGCATCAGTTTAAAGATAAATTTTAAACTGTTTTTGTGTGATGAGATTTTGAGTTCGGAGGTCAGATGACTCCCTGGAAGAGAATATTAGAATATTAGAGCTCACCGAGTAGCCTCGTAAACGAGTCTTTCGGATACCCCTAATATCCTTTAAAAGTTGTGTGTGTGTGTGTGCTTTTAAAAATGCATGTCAGATCGGATGTCTACATTGTATTGAAATGTATTGAAATAGAATAGGAAGGAAGCCTTACCAATGTTGGTTCGTGTCTCCGTCTTCCGCAGGGAATAGTGTTTGAGGTCGGAGTAGCGTTCCTGGTACGGACGGATTGCTTCGGGAGGGACCCGGTTGTCTCATGCGACGGCAGTTTCTCAGGCGTGAGTTGAGGTTGCCCGGCTGCGTTGCGCAGGTTCGGCGTGTGTGGGGATCGTCGGGATCACTCGGGCAGGTTCGGCGTGCGTTGTGATGGCGTGAGTCACTCGGGCGGTTTCGGCGTGATTTGGGATCGCTTCGGTTTGACTCCTGGAAAGAGCGGGACACCGTGGAAAGACTGTGCAAGGCCTCGGAGTACCACGAGGGGCCTCGCAGTACCTCGAGAGTGCCTCGGGGCAGCGCGGGAGCGTCTCGGGAGCGCGCGGAGAGGCTTCGGAGCACCACAAGGAGCTCGGAAGGCCTCGGAAGGATCCGAAGGGGCGGGAATGCCTCGAAAGGTCTTAGAAGGGGAGCCAGAAGGCTTAGGGAGGAAGAGAGAAGTGGGAGGTGTGTGGAAATGAGGAGGGGAGCCCTCTATTTATAGTAAAAATTTCGGAGCAAAGAGGTCCGTACGGACCTTCTGGTTATCCGAATTTTGGATTTCCTCGATTTGAGGGAATGCGCAATGATGGAGAATATTACGGAATGATGATGTCCCCCATGCAATAAGGTCCGTACGGACCATCTTGCATGCAAAGAGGTCCGTACGGACCAACTCTCGCAGGAAGTCATCATTTCTTCCGGATTTGAGGGAATATTGTGGACTTTAAGGGGATTTAGTAATCATTGAAACAAAGAGGTCCGTACGGACCTTAATTGCTTTTCTCGATTTCTGAAAATTCCCAAAAGGTCCTTTTGTCCCTTTTATCCCGTAAAGGCTCCTCCCTTGGTTTGGTTGGGGGTTTGAGAGGGTTTTGAGAGGGTTTTGAGTGAGAGAGGTCTCTGAGACTGCGTGGATGAGTCTACGGTGTTTCCCGTGTGTTTGAAAGGGAGTGATCCAGATTGGGGTACTTACAGCGTGACACAAGACTGATGAGGTCAATTGTGTCACGTGACATAAGGAGTCACATCATAATCTGAACAATAAACCGGGACCAGCCCCAGCCTCCAAGCACAATGCAAAATCTCAGCCCCAAGCACCTAATGCAATAAAGCAGGAAGCCAGGAAGGGGAGGGAATAAAACAAAGCACTAAATGCATTTATACACATATTATGTCACATAACAAAGCACACATATATGAATGAAGTGAATGTTGAACAATCACGAAAGTTTGACCCACTTTTGAAAATAGGTTTCAAGTCCCCAGCGGAGTCGCCACTGAATGAACGCTCGCCGAAAAATAAATGTAAAAGATAATATGAATTATCTTTGGGAGTCGCCACACCGTTTTTAAGGAAAACATTGAAAAACCTTTAAAGAGAAAATGGGTCCGGGGGTCAGGTTACGTGTTGGGAAGAACTTGAGAGTTCACCCAACACGCCTCGTCCGTAGACGAGTCTTTCTATGTTCAACATTCAAATCATTCAAACGCGTGTGCAATTGTGTGAGGAAATATATGTAATAAAATGCGATTTAATGCTTTGCTTTATTAATCAAAATGAGAGATTACATCTTGTGAGCCTTTTACTGTGGGAGGCCACATCCCACTTACAATTAATGAAAATGAATTACAAGGCAATGGGTTGAGACAGTCTGTCCAGAGCCACGGGTGTCACACGACACAGGATTGCTCAGGGCCTTGGGTGTCACACGACACAGGATTACCCAGGAGCGTGGATGTCATATGACACAGGAAGCCATGCTCAGACTGTCTCTACAAAGGGGAGTGGTTATGCCACCGATAACATTCTAAAGCTAAGAAGCGAACTAGAACAATGAAGAGACTGAGATAAAGAGTATTATGGGAAGGTCATGGGGTTTCAGTGGCCCAATGTGAATGACCACATCTCTTGGGTCACAATTAAAGAACCCTCGCTTCCTAACTCAAGCAACGACAGTAACAAATGAGTATTGTGGGAGGATCATATGGCATTGATGGCCAAATATGAATGACCACACATTTTGGGTCATAATGAAGGCCATCACCTCCTAACTCAAACGAAGATGATCAAAATGACATCAACGATTATCAACAACAGATTCAGCCACAAGATAACTGAGATCGATACAATTACTTCAAAAGAGTGTGGATATTGAGAATCCACACTCTACTTGAAGCATTCAATACTTGAACAACAAAAAGCACAATATCATAAAAACGGATATATCATTTAGAGACTAAACAAGACAAGTTCAACCAATCTGAAGTCAAAAAGCTCCCAGCATACAATATAGATATATGCGTTGAAAATAGAGAAAGAGGATTAGAGCGTTACCCTCGTAGATCCACGCCTCCCTATACCCCGTCGGTATAGGGAGTCTTCAATTAGCTCCGGGACGACGACTGGGAAACGAGGACTTCTCAGCTTGAAGCTGTTAGGGACGGAGCCGTGGTTGTGATTGACGCCGTTGGGGAGTGGTGTTGGTGCATGGCCTAAGATTTGGAAACAGGGAGAGGGAGTTGCTTTGGCGAATTGGTTTTGGATATGGGGAGAGGAGTTTAAACGGTGAAATCAACTAACCCGTTGAATGGGTTTGGAGAGAAGGGGAGCGGTAATGGTGATGGCTGCTCCGGCCGATTTACAGGGCGAGGGAGAGAACTGGGTGACCACCGGCGAATAGGAATAGTTCGCCGGCGAACTGGTTTGAGGGAGACGGTGTTTGTTTGTGTGGAGAAGGATCTGATGGGCTTGGCCGGAATAGACGATTGGAGAGAGTTGTCGACTGATTTGGGTGAGGAGGTCACCATTGAGGGACGATTGAGTCGCCGGTGATGGTGATCGGAGAAGGAGCTATGGTGGTTGGCTTGGCCTTTGCGGTTGTTGTTGATGAAGAAGAACGATTCAGGGAGGGGCGGCTCCCTCTGTAAATTGCGGATAGAGAGAGAAATATGAGAGAGAAATTGAATTTCTTCCTGAGGAAGAAAATGAGAGTCTCAGTATTGAAAGAGAGAGAAAGTGGGCGTGCCACTTTTCTGTGTGTGTCCCCCCCCCCTCAAAATGGGATATTATCCCTTATTTATTATTGTTTTGGAATAGAATTGGGATGTCGTATGACACCTGTCGTTTTCAGACAGAATGGGCCGAAGTCAATAAGGCCCAAAACTAATTAATAAAAATAATGAGCCCAAAATTAAATAAGCCCAAAAAAAGAAAGTATACCCAAAAACATGAGTTCGGGTCGGGGTACTCACACTTGGTTCCGTCTCTACTCTTGGTTCCATATTATTTTCGAGTTCTTGAACTTCTTCAAGATTAATTTTACTCCCACTAGATTCTTTATTGAGAAACTATTTCTCAAGAAACGAATCGTACAGATCAACAAACATTTTGTTCTCTTTGCGGTTGTAAGATTAATTTCCGAAAATAACCTTGTCAGATTTGGTGCTAACTTATCAGAGACAAATCTCTTCTTATAAGCTTTACAAACCCAAATCTTCTTGAAAGACAAACTAAGTTTTCTTCCATGCCACATCTCATGTGGGGCGTTAGGAATCGATTTAGTAAGGACTCAATTCAGTGTAATCGCATCATTTCTAATGTATATCCTCAAAAGGAAATAGGAAAGTCAAATTGACACATCATCGAACGAACCAAGTCCTACAAGGTTCAATTCCTCCTATCAGACACACCGTACAATGTGGTGTTCCGGGTGGAGTCAACTCTGAAACGATTTCACAGTTTTGAGATGATTGTCAAACTCTTAGCTCAAATATCCATCGCCTCGATCTAATCGAAGTACTTAATAGTTTTGCCAATTTTTTTTGTACTTCTGAATGTGCGCTCGTCCGAAATTGTAAATAAATAAAAAGGGTGTCGCCACGCCATGCTTTGAGAGGTGCACTTTGAAAAACCTTTTTGAAAGAGAACGGGTTCGGGGGTCAGGTTACGTGTTGGGAAGAACCGAGAGTTCACCCAACATGCCTCGTCCGTAGACGAGTCTTTCTAATTTAGACATCCAAATAATTCAAAAGAACGTGCAAACGATGATAATAAACAAGTGCGATAAACATAAATTTTATTGAATATGCAAGATCATTACAACTTGTAGACCAATTGTCCGGGAGGCCACATCCCTTTACATCAATGAGAACAGATTACAAAAGGACTCAGGTCCTCTGCAAAGGATCATCTATGTCGCGTGACACAGGACTCCCTTGTCCATGTATGTCGCGTGACATCAATGGTCACCTTGCAGAGGTTCACAACTGACAAATCACATAACCTTCATATGAACATAAAACTATAACTAAGAACAGATCTAAGCACTAAACAACATAAACATATTGCTGAATATGAAAATAGCCCACTAGAATGAATTACAACTGAAACAATGGTCCCTGCAGATGGTCACAACATGTCGCGTGACACAGGACTCCTCATGTCCAAATGTGTCGCGTGACATAGTGTTACCATCTGCAGGTACCTCACAAACTGAGATGGAGATCCAACAGATACACAACAATTATATCAAAACCAATAAGAACAATACGAATTAGATACGAATTGATCAAAGGAGTGTGGATATGGGAGATCCACCCTCCCTTGATATCCAAATTGCCAATCTAAGTAGATCACATCATAATCAAGCAATTGGACTCAAGGCATAAACGATTTAAACAGAGAGATTGCAGTTGCCACTTGATAATCTGAGGCAGATGGAGCCTGATTATCAAGTGGAGAAGAAGAGAAGACAATTAAACAATGAGATGAGAGAGAGGGAGAGAGAGAGAAACTAGTTACCCTTGTAGTCCTCAACTCTGACACCAAGTTAGGTGTAGGAGTCTTCAATTCAACCTTCTGAATGGAGAGCTGAGCACGAACTGAGAGCTGGATGAGAGGATCTGGAGTGTATGAAGGAGTAAGGAGAGAAAATGGCTTGAAGAGAGGTGAGAGATGAAGGAATTGGTAGGGGAATTGGGTAGTTTTGGTGAGGGAGCAGGAGAGAGAGAGTTTCTGGATGAATGCAGTCCATGGTAGCCTTGTGTCGCACGACGTAACATAACCACTTTCCATGCCTCGACATGTCGCGTGACACAAGGTGACCATAACCGTTTTTGGCGCCAAATCTGGTTCTGGAACCTTCTTGGATAATTCCTAAAAAGTCCAAAACAGATTTATTCCTTCTAGGTCCCTTAGCCTGAGCAAAGTACCAAAAAGTACTTCCTTCACGTGAAACTTATGAAATGTTTCCGAAAGTCTCGAGATGGACCGAGAATTTACCAAAATGCCCCTAAATGCAATTTTATCATATTAAAATGCATCTAGAAAGGTCGCGAATTGGATTGGCGTACTTACAGAGCCCCTCGGCAATGTCACTTATGGAAGAAGTGAGGTTGTCGATAAAATAAGACCCAATCCCAATGAGCGGCTGGGGGATAAGGCGGAGGGCTAGATGGTGATCTGGGGAATCGGATGGCTGGACCTTTTGAGGAAGGATTCCTACGTATCCCGGGGAGGGAATCAAGCCAAATCGTAGTTCAGACATGTGACTGGAGGGGGAAATCAACAAAGGACACGACTGTGCGGTCGTCACCCAATATCTGACTATGTGGTTGTCACCCAACATCTGACTGTGTGGTTGTCACCCATCATCTGACTGTGCGGTTATCACCCAACATCTGACAGTGTGGTTGTCACCCATCATCTGACTGTGTGGTTGTCACCCATCATCTGACTGTGTGGTTGTCATCTGACTATGTGGTTGTCATCCATCATCTGACTGTGTGGTTGTCACCCATCATCTGACTGTGTGGTTGTCACCCATCATCTGACTCTGTGGTTATCACCCATCATATTACTGTGTGGTTGTCACTTATCTTCTGACTGTGTGGTTGTCACCCATCATCTGACTGTGTGGTTGTCACCCATCATCTGACTGTGTGGTTGTCAACCATCATCTGATAACCGCACAGTCAGATGATAGGTGACAACCGCACAGTCAGATGATGGGTGACAACCCGCACAGTCAGATGTTAGGTGACAACCGCACAGTCAGATGTTGGGTGACAACCCGCACAGTCAGATGTTGGGTGACAACCGCACAGTCAGATGATGGGTGACAACCGCACAATCAGATGATGGGTGACAACCGCACAGTCAGATGATGGGTGACAACCGCACAGTCAGATGATGGGTGACAACCACACAGTCAGATGATGGGTGACAACCACACAGTCAGATGATGGGTGACAACCACACAGTCAGATGTTGGGTGACAACCCACACAGTCAGATGATGGGTGACAACCACACAGTTAGATGTTGGGTGACAACCCGCACAGTCAGATGTTGGGTGACAACCGCACAGTCAGATGTTGGGTGACGACCCGCACAGTCAGATGTTGGGTGACAACCGCACAGTCAGATATTGGGTGACGACGGCACAGATAACGGGTGACAACCACACAGTCAGATGATGGGTGACAACCACACAGTCAGATGATGGGTGACAACATACAGTCAGATGATGGGTGACAACCACACAGTCGAGATGATGGTGACAACCACACGATCGAGATGATGGGTGACAACCACACAGTTAGAAGATGGGTGACAACCACACAGCACAGTCAGATGATGGGTGACAACCGCACAGTCAGATGATGGGTGACAACCGCACAGTCAGATGATGGGTGACAACCACACAGTCAGATGATGGGTGACAACCGCACAGTCAGATGATGGGTGACAACCGCACGGTCGGGATGATGGGTGACAACCGCACGCAAGATGATGGGTGACAACCACACAAGTGATGATGGGTGACAACCGCACAAGCCAGATGATGGGTGACAACCGCACGCCGGATGATGGGTGACAACCACATGTACCATGATGGGTGACAACCACACGCCGATGATGGGTGACAACCACACAGCCGAGATGATGGGTGACAACCACACGGCCAGATGATGGTGACAACCACACGGTCCCGGATGATGGGTGACAACCCGCACGGTCGAGATGTTGGGTGACAACCACAAATCGGATGTTGGGTGACGACCCGCACAGTCGGATGTTGGTGACAACCGCACGATCGAATATTGGGTGACGACCAGCGCGAATAACGGGTAGCAACCATTTGCACACATTCGATGATGGGTGACAACCTATACTCTGACTGTGTGGTTGTCACCCATCATCTGACTGTGTGGTTGTCACCCATCATCTGACTGTATGGTTGTCATCCATCATCTGACTGTGTGGTTGTCACCCATCTTCTGACTGTGTGGTTGTCACCCATCATCTCGACCGCGGTGTCAAGCACCATCATCTCGATCGTGTGGTTGCCACCCATCATCTCGACGACGGTGTGGTTGTCACCCATCATCCGATCGTGCGGTTGTCACCCATCATCTCGATCGTGCGGTTGTCACCCATCATCTCGACCGCGTGCGGTTGTCACCCATCATCAGACTGTGCGGTTGTCACCCATCATCAGACTGTGCGGTTGTCACCCATCATCTGACTGTACGGTTGTCACCCATCATCTGACTATGCGGTTGTCACCCATCATCTGACTGTGCGGTTGTCACCCATCATCTGACTGTGCGGTTGTCACCCATCATCTCGATCATGCGTGTTGTCACCCATCATCTCGACGTGCGTTTGTCACCCATCATCCGATCAGGCGGTTGTCACCCAACATCTCGATCGTGCGGTTGTCACCAACATCCGATCAAGTGCGGGTGTCACACAACATCTGACTGTGCGGGTGTCACACAACATCTGACTGTGCGGGTTGTCACCCAACATCTGACTGTGTGGTTGTCACCCATCATCTGACTGTGTGGTTGTCACCCATCATCTGACTGTGTGGTTGTCACCTATCATCTGACTGTGTGGTTGTCACCCATCATCTGACTGTGCGGTTGTCACCCATCATCTGACTGTGCGGTTGTCACTCATAATCTTACTGTGTGGTTGTCACCCATCATCTGAAATCTGTAGCTGACGGAGGGACTGATGCTATGGTTTGTGCTGCTGGGGATAGATGTAGCTGCCGGAGGGTCCTATGCTACTATCTGCTGTTGACAGTCGCGGGTGTGGGGCGGTTTTTTGTCGACTGTTGGCTTTGGGATGTGGGACCTTGCCTGATGTGACGGGAATTTTGCTTGTTGTGACGGGGGCCTTGCTTGTTTGTGACAGAACTTTGCTTGCTGTGACGGGGAGTGAATCAAGCCAAATCGTAGTTCAGACATGTGACTGGAGGGGGAAATCAACAAAGGACACGATCGCGTTAGCCGTCACCCAATATCTGATCGTGCGCTTGTCACCCAACATCCGATCGCGTGGTTGTCACCCATCATCTCGATCAGGCGGTTATCACCCAACATCTCGATCAGTGGTTGTCACCCATCATCTCGATCAGTGTGGTTGTCACCCATCATCTGACTGTGTGGTTGTCACCCATCATCTGACTGTGTGGTTGTCATCCATCATCTGACTATGTGGTTGTCATCCATCATCTGACTGTGTGGTTGTCACCCATCATCTGACTGTATGGTTGTCACCCATCATCTGACTGTGCGGTTGTCACCCAACATCTGAATGTGCGGTTGTCACCCAACATCTGAATGTGCGGGTTGTCACCCAACATCTGACTGTGCGGTTGTCACCCAACATCTGATCGCGGTGGTTGTCACCCAACATCCGATCAGGCGCGGGTTGTCACCTAACATCTCGATCGGCCCCATGTGGTTGTCACCTATCATCTCGATCTGTGCGCTTGTCACCCATCATCTCGATCAGCGTTGTCACCCATCATCTGACTGTGCGGTTGTCACCCATCATCTCGATCAGGCGGTTGTCACCCATCATCTCGATCGTGCGGTTGTCACCCATCATCCGGGATCAGGTTGTCACCCATCATCCGAAAATGTAGGCCGACGGAGGGACCGATGCTATGGTTTGTCTTCTTGGGGATGGATGTAGCGTAGGAGGGTCCTATGCTACTATCTGCTGTTGACGGTCGCCGGGTGTGGGGCGGTTTTTTGTCGACTGTTGGCTTTGGGATGTGGGACCTTGCCTGATGTGACGGGAATTTTGCTTGTTGTGACATGGGCCTTGCTTGTTTGTGACAGAACTTTGCTTGCTGTGACGGGGGCCTTGCTTGTTGTGACGGGGGCTTTGCTTGTTTGTGACAGGAACTTTGCTTGCTGGGCAGCGGACTTTTATTGACAGTTGACTGTGGGGCCATTGATTTTGATGCGTCCTGCTGGGGGGATTCAGATAGACACAAATTTTTTCGTCTCGGCTTTGCTTTGAGGGACAAACTTTGAGGTTTGCTCAGTTAACTGTTGTACCTGCGGGGAAATGCGACACTCGAAATAGTACAATCTAATTACGCTATTTTGTTAGCAAAAGTTAAACTATGTTAGCTTGTTTGCATGAGTCTGTTCGTTTCGGGAGAGAGAGGAAAGGTGTTCGACTTATTGTATCGGCTGTGTCGGCTTTGCCACGGATTTATACATAAGTTTCTCGGACTCAGATTGGGGTAATTGTGTATAGTGGTACATATGGTGGGGAAATCTTCTCCGTGCAATGGACGTGTGGGTACAAGGTGTATTGTAGCGACGGCGAGCTAAAGAATGTCACGCGTACAAACCACTTGCAAGACCTCGATGCTTCCCCGATGCAGCTGATGTGTCACCCGACATTATGTGTCTGTTTGTCAAGATGTGTCGCACGACCGGACGAAGCTTGTAACAGGCCCTTTTTAAAATCGTTCCGCCTCTTACAGTACATTGCTTTTTCAATGTGAAGACACCAGTAGCCCCAAATCGGTAGACAGACGATTTCAGAGACAAAGGTTGGAACTTTTAATCATCATGGAGCATTATAACCAGGAAATAGCTTCTCGGGAACATCAATTTCATCAAGATTTTATCGGGATTTCACAATTTCACCAAAAGCATCATGGGAAGATCATTGACAAGCGATATGGTATGTCGTGCCTCCGCCTCTCGAAGAACCGGGAGAGTTGATTGGGACATGCTCCGAGCAGCCTTCGCATTTCGGGATTCTAGAGGCATGTGTTTACTTTTTTCATACAATGATATGACGCCAACCATAGAGGATTTCGTGAGCATTGACAAGTTTGGGTGAGGATGAAACCGTAGCATTCCCTCGAGACGCACGGCCGGTTGCAGAGAGCAAGCTATCGATTTCCCGTGCTCGCCGCAGATCGTGGCACCCATGGTTCTGAATGGTGAGCTTGTAGACTTAACCCTGATGGCTCGGCCGCGATCTTCCAAATTCGATGCCGTTTTGATCTTTCTACCTCTCTCGACATGCATGTATTGTTTACCCCGTCGCCCTACTACTTCATGTGGATATGCCTGAACCGCCTGGGTTCCACGGAGGTTGTCGTACACTTAGGAGTGACCGGGTGTGGATCTTCATCAAATTCGGTCCGGCCAAGGGGAAATGGACATTGTACCCCTGCTATTAGCTGAGACTTACTATGGCCTTGATAGACTAGCAGGGGGATCTAATTTCATGGGCGCGGGTAGCCCCACTTTGCTATCTTTGTGGCTTTCTGAGAGATTACGCTTGATTAGGCCATTACCGAAGGGTCAGATAGCAATGCCTTGGGTGACTAGACAACGCAGACATCGAGGGATGTGGCAATGATAGTTGGCAAGTGAGGTTGACACGATACGAGACCGCCGATCTGAACTTCCTGGATTCCGGCGTGGGATTGCAAACCACGAGACATTCAGATGGATCGGTGGTAGTCGATCGCTGTGGTTGCATGTGTCTTCATTCTCGTGTCCCGTCACCGGTAAGGTGCGCAGACGGGTACCCTCGGCCAGATTATCCGGGCTTTGAGAGAGAGGCTGATGTCTGATGCTACTCCGATGATCATGACCGAGCCCCAGACTGTGCATTTCTTCAGCAGATCCTTCTTGGAGGGTTTTCTTCCCACACGGATGCTTCTTCATCAGGCCAGAGGGTTTACATTCTTGACCACGGAGTATCTGATTTGGTATGAGGAGCAACAGGGTCCCGTGCAGCTGGCGATAGAGGCTCGCCGTAGGGAGTACTTAGGAGCAGAATACCCATCCAGCCAGTCTTTTCGAGATGCAGAGGCCCGAGGGAATCTAGATAATGTTACCGGTGATGTTGCTGAGGATTATCGGAGGTGAGAGATACGGAGGGATGCTTTGAGGGATGATCCAGAGGTGAGTGCACGCAGAGAGGCCTTGCGACGAGTGAGAGCCGCTGTGGGGCCGCTTGAGGGAGACTGGTCTGATTGAACCACCGGTGCGCGTTATTCCTGAGTTGGGACGGGCTCAAACTGACTTATTCGATATTCCTAAGCCAAAGACCTCCCAGGGACCAAGGAAGAGGAAAGACAGAGGTACGAGTTCGGGAGCGGGGACGAGCATCTAGACACCTTTCTGAGAGATAGAAGACTCCTTATTCTTTCTTTTGATTGTACTTTAGGAGAGAGATTTATTTGAACAGAATTTGAGTATCCCTTGATTACCTTAATGCAGACAAAATGGATGTTGAAATTTTATTTCTCTTTTATTCGCAGCAAGTTATTTGAGTCAAAAAGTAGGCCGTGCTTGAACTCATCAAAAAGAATATTAACTCGAAATGAACCTTTGAAAAAACTTTGGAACTGTAATCAAAACACATTTTGGCAAGACATAAGGCTTTGCAGCATTTTTAGACCGAACCACTAGTGGTTGCCTACGTTCCCCTTTTGTAAGAGAACTAAGGGGCTCAGGTCTCCGTAGTTCGACTCAATCCACTTTGTGTTTAAAGAAAGGGGAAGATATAAGGGGGACATGGTGCAACCCTGTTTTTTACCTAGACTGCCCTTTTTAGGGTTTTCGGCCTAGCTGGGTATATTCTTTTAGCACCTGGTGCATCCCTTATTTTTCCATGGACTGCCTTTTGAGAGGTTTTCAGTCTCATCTGGGACAATTTTGTAGCGCCTTTATTTTCATTTCTTCTTTTTTTTTATTTACAGGAGGGAAAGACTCAGTTACACATAATACCGCCACAACTTGTCTCCGTTGACGGGGTGCAAAAATGGGTTACCATCCAGATCTGCTAGCTGCATTGCTCCTCCGGAGAATATCTTCTTGACTAGAAACGGTCTAACCCAAACAGGTGCCCAATTACCCAATGTACTGCTCTGATTTGCAGGCTTCATCTTGAGAACCAAATCACCAACCTTGATGTCTCTGGGCTTCACTTTCTTGTCAAAAGCACGGGCCATTCTTTTCTGATATGCTCGATTGTACTCCATGGCCTTTAATTTGCATTCATCTAACAGTGCCAACTCGTTGTATTGACTTTGGAGCCAATCAATCTCATTTATCGCATTCTCAAGCAACACCTTGAGGGAAGGAATTTCTAACTCAATGGGCATGACAGCTTCCATTCCGTAAGTCAAGGCATAAGGGGTTGCACCGGTAGCAGTTCGGATTGACGTGCGGTAGCCCCATAATGCTAGATGTAACTTCTCTGGCCAATCCCTTCCTCGTTCGGCCATTTTCTTAATGATTCTCTCCAAATTCTTATTAGCAAATTTCAACAAAGACCATTCGTCCGCTGGTCCGTATGGCGAAGACTTGTGACGTTTGACCTCGTATTCACAAGCGTGCGATCAGCTCCTCGAAATGGGTTCCATTGTCAGAAATAATCTCATTTGGGACTCCGTAGCGGCAGAAAATCTGTTCCTTTATGAATCGGGCCACTTTCTTAGCCGTGAGCACTTTGTAAGATGCAGCTTCTACCCATTTTGTGAAGTAATCCACAGCAACCAATACGAATGAGTGCCCATTGCTTCCAGATGGAGTTATCTTCCCAATGACGTCAATTCCCCATGTTGCGAAGGGCCAGGGAGTTGTCATACAGTAGAGATCATGAGGAGGGATATGGTTCAGATTGGAGAATCGCTGGCATTTGTCACAGGTTCGCACAAATTGAATACAATCAGTTTCCATAGTAATCCAGAAGTAGCCCAGTCTGATAATGCTATGCATAAGGGATCGAGCGTTCATATGAGGTCCGCAGGCGCCATTGTGGACATCTTCCATTACTTTCTGAGCCTTTTCTTTGCTGATACAGAGCAGGAGAGGGCAACCTTCCCTTTTCTTCCACAACTCATTGCCAAGTATGACGTACTGGGCCGATAGCCTTTTCAAAGCTTGCAGGCTCTTGGCGTGAGTACCCTTTAGGTCTCCTTCTTTATCGACGGGGAAAGATGCTTCACCATGCTTGAGGTATTGGAAAATTTGACTGTACCACGGCTCATTGACGGTTTCGATCTCTATTTCACAGCAGTATGCAGGGTTTTCTCGCCTACCGACCCTGAACGGTTTGATTGACTTTCCTTCTGGGATTTCTACCAAAGAGGCCAAAGTAGCTAGGGCATCGGCAAATCTATTCTTATCTCGCGGCAGGAATTGGAATGACACTTCCTTGAATTGGCCGACGAGCTCTGCAATGTAAGTGTGATACTTCTGGAGACATGGATCTGAGGTTTTCCATCTGTTAGCGGCCTGATTGATTATCAATTGGGAATCACCGAACACTTCCAACTCATCCACATGTCGCTCTAGGGCAGCCTCAAGACCAGCTATGCAGGCTTCATATTCGGCCGCATTGTTGGTGATCGAGAAATTCAGCTTGATAGCAATGGGGGTATACATATCATTCGGGTCTACCAGTACCATCCTGATGCCATTACCTCTCTTGTTTGATGTGCCGTCGAAGAATAACTGCCATCGATTGCCATTTTCTATAACAAGAATCCCTTCATCTGGAAACTGGAGATTTCGGTCCTGGGTTCTCAGACGGGGAAATCAGCCAATTGGTCTGCCAGAGCTTGCCCCTTGATTGACTTCCGGATCACATATTTGATATCGAACTCAGCTAAGAAGAAAGTCCATTTTGCCAATCTGGTAGAGATGTTGCCTCTATCGCCTTGAAACAGATATCTGATCGGGTCCATCTTGGAGACCAGGTGCACTGTGTGGGATAACATATAATGCTTCAATTTTCTGACCACCCAAACCAGCGCTACGCATGTCTTCTCGAGGGCAGAGTAATTCAACTCACTACCTTGGAATTTTCGACTGACGAAATATATGGCATTCTCAATCTTGGAGTCTTTCTTCTCTTGCGCTAGAATGGCTCCGATAGCTGTGTCTGTGACTGTCAGGTATAGAAGTAAAGGCTTGCTTCCGTGAGGTGGGCAGAGGATAGGAGGATTAACAAGGTAAGCTTTGATTCTCTCGAAAGCTAGCTGACATTCTTCATTCCAAACCACTCCCTGATTCTTCTTCAATAGCTTAAAGATTGGCTCACATATAGAGGTCAGCTGGTTGATGAATCTACTGATGTACTGCAGACGGCCCATGAAACCTTTCACTTCGGAGACAGTTCTGGGTGGCTTCATCTCGACAATCACTTTGACTTTCCTGGGATCTACTTCAATGCCTCTCTCTATGACCATGTAGCCCAAAACCTTACCCCGGATAACCCCAAAAGTGCACTTGGCGGGATTTAGCCTCATAAAATGCTCCCGGAGTCTGTTGAAGAACTTCCTTAAATCCGTGAAGTGTTGCCCGTCTGACCCTTTCGAGTGAATAATCATATCATCCACGTACACTTCAATCTCCTTGTGGATCATGTCGTGAAACAAGGTGGTGACGGACCTCTAGTAGGTAGCCCCAGCGTTCTTCAACCCGAACGGCATCACAGTGTAACAATAAGTGCCCCAAGGAGTGGTGAATGTTGTCTTGTCTTGATCTTCTTCGGCCATCTTAATCTGGTTATAACTCGCAAAACCGTCGACAAAAGACTTGACCTCGTAGTTCGCCGTTGCATCTACCAGCATATCAATGTTGGGCAAAGGGAAGTCATCTTTGGGACTGGCTTTGTTAAGATCCCGAAAGTCTACGCAAACTCGGACCTTCCCATTCGCATTTGTGACCGTAACTATGTTTGCCAGCCAAGTTGGGTATTCAATCACCTTTATAAATCCCACCCGTAGGAGTTTCTCAATTTCTTCTTTCACTTGCAAGGACCACTCCAGTTTTATCCGCCTCAACTTCTGCTTTATTGGCTTAATCTTTGGATCCAGGGGTATCCGGTGCTCTACGATAGAAGTATCCAGCCCCGGCATATCTTTGTAAGACCAAGCAAAGACGTCCATATATTCTTTAAGCAATTCAACCAGGGCGACCCGCTCATCTCCGGAGAAGAAACTGCCAATCTGTGTTTCTTTGGGTTCTTTCTACTGCTCCTGTGTTCGCTGTTGTCAATACCTCATCGGCAGCTTGGGCCCGGCTTTCCTTTTGTTCGCGAACCTGCTTTGAATTGTTTTCTAAAATTTGGTCATCAATTAAGTCTGCATTATCTTCAATTTAATCTGGCTTAATTATTTTTAGATCTTGATGATTCATTTTATTTAAGCGTTCAATTGTTAGATTGGCAATCACGGGATACTCAGAAAGGTCGACCATTTTATTCAAAGCATAGGGAAAAACAGTGTTTACAACTCGAAGACGGTCTTCTATCGTGAGGACATTGGACCGATCGGAAGACTCAAATTCAATCACAAGGGACTCTGAGGACTAACTCAGGACACGGGGAACAAATTTAGACTCAGGGGGACAAGGACGAGGTTTGAGCCCAAGCTTTCCAATCATAGTCTCCCTGTTTGTAACCGGTCCCTGAAATGAAGTCCAGTTCTGCAGCGGCTCCTCTGTGACTATCTTCAAACTAATCATATCTGCTACTGGCCCCTTTTCAAACTCCAGCACAGCTATCACCTCGCTATCAGAGGAAAAGTCAATCAAATTTCCGAGATCTTCAACAAGAACAAACCCTTCTGCAGGCAACTTCTCTGTAGACACACCACCTTCGAGTTCAGACAGCCCCTGATTCTCAAACAATTCTGCCAAATCACCATCAATATCTATAGGATCTGCACCACGAATCTTGTGCACAACAGGTTCATCCAGAGCAAGCTTCTCAAACCGGTTCACATAATCGGGTCCCCAGACATGATAGTTGTTTTCATAAGTGGCAGTAACACCTGGCCTTTTGGGCAAGTTATCAAACATTTCTTTCACCGGGTTTCGACTGCTGGCAAACTTCTGAATCGTCTTCAACTTTTCTTCCATTTGGCTCAACCTCGGCTCTGGGCAAACAAACATTTCTCCATCCTCTTTGACAAAGTGTTGGTTCAAAGACCAGCTGTACGGGCGCATCTCAGGCCTCTTGTACCTCTTACCAGCAGCTGAGGTCATCTTTTCTTTAAACGTTTCAGTCTTATCGTACGCTTTGTCTTCCTTCATCATTACGTACCCTAGGCCTCGCCTATTCCTCTTGGCTTCTAGTACCACAAGCTGACACGGTCCCCGTTGACGTTTTCCCAGCCCCAGACCAGGGATATAGTTCATGCCTCTCATCATTTTTAGCACAGGAGGGATCTTGTCGGAGGAGGTCGTCAAGTCTATGGTGCAGACTTGCCCTTCGGGCTTCTCAATTGTAAAACCACTAAGCATCAAGTTTTCCTGGTCGAGTTTGATTTCCATCACTGGCAAGGTATTAGTGTTGGTTTCCCCAATCATGACACTATCACCATAAATAATCGTCAGGACTCCGTCTTGCACAAACTTTAGACATTGGTGGAGAGTAGAGGCCACGGCTCCGATTTCATGAATCCATGGTCTGCCCAATAGCACTGAGAATGTAACCGGAATATTGATAATTTGGAAATCTACCATCATCTCTTCACCCCCAAACATCAAATTTAGAGAAATTATTCCCAACACTGCCCTAGACATGGAATCGTAGGCCTTTATGGTTTGACTGGATGGTTTAAGGTTCTACGCATTAATGTCCAGAATACTCATCATTTAAGCAGGGAGCACATTCATAGCTGACCCGTTGTCTACCAAAACATGGGGAATCTGCCGTCCTTCCAGGGGTACTGTGATGTGTAGAGACTCATTATGCTTCGCACCATAAGCAGGCAGGTCAAGATCCATAAAGGTGATGATGTTCCCATACTACGCAGTTCCAATTAGCTGACAGGCCTCGTCTGGGTGGCATTGACAGATACTTTTGTTTTGGACAAATATTCTTCTAATTTCAGTTTGTGAGGGTAGGAGGATGTGAGTAGAGACCATAAGGAGATATCAGCTTGGGTTCTCTTCAATTGTGTCAAGATTGGATCTTCCTGAACTTCTTCATCTCTTGTTGATCTGTAAGGGTTCTGAGAGGACTGGGGATTTGCAACTGCTTTACCTTTCCCTGATGGATCTGCATCATTTACTCCCAACATTCTCCTTGATCGAGTCAGCAAATTAACTTCTTGATCTTTCTCAACCACAAAATCTTTACTGGCCTCTTTGAGTTCTGCTAGCGAAATCGGGACAGGACGAGTACTGTAAGGCCAGGCCACCTGCCTTATCTCATTTATGGAAAATGGAGCCTCTACATTATCCGCTATTCTGAGTTCCTCTAGAGAGATTGGGGAATCTCTAGGAACCATAGAGGATATAGTGTTGGCAATCACATTTTCTTCATAATCGTCATAATCAGCAGTATTGTTCAAACCTTAAAGATCATCAAGATACAAAACATAACAGAAATTATCTTTCATTTCACCAGAAAAAGGGGTTACATTATTCTCAATCTCATTACAACCGTCACTATCACTTTCATCTATTGACTTCCCGAACTCTATTACAATAACAAAATAGTCCTGGCCAAAATCCATGAGGTTCACGGTGTTGTTAGGCAGCGGGTTGCTGACGACATTAGGACGAGGGGACTTCTCAATTTTCTTCTCATCTACAAGCTCTTGAATGATTCTTTTGAGGGTGAAGCACGTATTGGTGGTATGTCCTGGGAATTGGTGGAATCGACAGTACTTTCTTATATCAAGGTTAGGGTTGGGAATAGCAAGCTTGTAATTTTCCAATGGCTTTATCATACCTGTCCTGAGAAATCCGTTGTAGACCTCCTCTGTAGTCATCCCCAAATTGTCAAACTGTCTCTGTTGCCTCGGCTGGGATCTTCCACCATTAGGACCGTTATTGCCTCCTATCTGCAGGTTGTTAACAATGTTATCTTTAACTGGCTCTCTTCCTTTTGGTGCCATGGCTGAGACTGGGTTTGCCGTCCGGTATCTGAAACCTCCATTACCACTGTTTCCACTAGCATTCACATTCGGGGTTTGGTTAAACAATCTATTTTCACTTCTAGCTCCCATCCCGACCATCTCTCGCAAATTCGGATACCAACCTTTCCCGATGGCTTCCCTGAGTACTGGCTTCACACACGACAAGAAGATATCTTTTTGGTCCTGTAGGGGAATGGGCTCCGATAACTCATTAAGCTTAGCATTCCAACGCTTATAAAACTCCGTAATCGACTCATCAGCCTTCTGGATAGTCCCTACTAAATCATCCCGAGTAGTGCGCCATTCTAAGTTGCCTCTGTACTTCTCCAAAAAGGTCTCCGTGATCTGGCTCCAAGTAGAGCGGCATTCTTGTTTCAGGGCCAAAAACCATGTGAGAGCTGGTCCTTTCAAAGTCAAATGAAAGTGGGATGCCATAAATTCGGGCGTGCATCCCATCGTTCCCATAGTCATTACATAAGTATCCACATGCGTTTTCGGACAAGCAGTACCATCGAAGTCCATTTTCGGCATCTTGAATTTGTGAGGCAAAGGCGTTACTTGGGCTGGATCCACCACTCTGAGATCGCTAGAACCTACAACCGCTTGTCTATCTCGTCGCCGCATTTGCTTCAACAAGGCCGTCACTTCTGGGGTTAAATCGGGAATTTGGGGAATAGCGGGAGCTATTGTTGAAGACGGTACGGGGAAATCTAAATTGGGCCCAACGGGCAAAGCAGCTGGTGGGAGACCGAGATTACTGGGGATACTAATATTACTGTCCAACAAACTAACAGAGCTGGGAATTCTATTCCCGTACATATCATAGCCATTAAACTGCATGCTGGGGTTCTCGGGAGCCGCATCGCGCCGATCGACCTCTGAATTGACCAAGAGAAGAAAATCCTGTACTGACACATGGAGCTGAATAAGGAGTTGAACCATAAAGATGCTGAGTAAGGGTAGAACATACTGCAGGCTGAGGAAAACTGCCTTGAAGTTGAGACTGCTGATATCTCGAAACACTGTCTTGGTAAATCTGATTTCTCGAAAGCCGGTACTGACCACTCTGCTGTGCATTATACTGACCACTCTGATAACCGTCTGGGTACACACTGAACTGGGGTTGGGAGTAACTAGCTTGGAACTGAGACCCATACTAAACCTGCGGCATCGGGGCATTGGGAACCGGAGAGGAAGTGAGATCAAGGAAGTTCACTGGATGACCACCATTCTTGCTAAGACCTTGCTGAGCCACCTGATTATATGTCTGGGAAGAAGGGGGAGGAAACTTTCCTTGGACATTCATGATCACTTCTGGAGATGGCATTTGCTCGGGGCGCGGGACATAGCTTGTGGGAGGAGGCATGGCATTGTAACTGGGTGGAGCAGGCTGGATAGGAGAAACGGATCCAATCTCGTTATTGCCCTCTTCAGTAATTTCCTCATAGGAACCATCTTCTCTACGGAGCATCGCTATTCCCCGGGCCCTCATGGCCTCAACAAAGTGGTTATGAGCTTCTTCTTCTCGAATTTTGGCATTCTGAGCTGACAGGCGGGCCTCACGCTCCCGGGTCAAAGCGGCTTCCAAATTCATCCTCAACTCATCTGTAGACAGATCATTCAAGCTTGGTTGACTCATCGGCCCTGAACCTCCAGCAGATTGAGCGGCGAACACATCTCCATTCCCTGCCATTTCTGATTTTGCACTGACTAAAGCTTCGGAAACTGCTAGGACTTTTTTGACCACCCGAACTAAATGAGCTTCCGGTACAGATGATCGACTCCAACTCGCCGTAGCTGCAGGGGTATATATACAGGTTTATGAGATAAGGAAAGAAGAGGAGACACGGGAGAAGGAGAAGTAACGAAGAGAACAGACTCGCGCAAACAATTTATTTATCTTTAAGTATAAATTGGTGGTTTAAATCTGAAGAACGGTTGGGAAAGGCTAATCCTTTATTTACGCAAACTATACCTTGGGGAAGCCTAGGGACGCAACGTTCATATTACACTAAATGTTTTGCATTTGAAATTAATAATAAGTGATGATACCTAAACAAAACCTAACACGACGTGGGACGGACGAGTAGCCCCAATTTCTAGGGAAATTTGGGCAGCATAACGGGTATTCTCGGGGAATTTCCAAGAAAAATCCAGCATGACCTCTCGTCGGTGCATGGTGACAATGCGACATGATCTCTCGTTTAGGACACGCCATGGGAGTGACATGTCCTCACGTGAAACCATGTTGCGTTGGCAACATGCCCACAAGGTGCGGGGTTTTGAGGAAGGTAGAAAGACTTATTAGAAATTTCAAAAACAACTCATTTTGGTGTAGTTAAAACGTTGTATCAAAAACCAACTGTGGGTAAGGTTTAAGTGTGGTGCCACCTAAACGCACTAGGGGGATGGGTTTGACATTAGGCGCTCAAGCGTAGGCGAATATCATCACCGTCCGCGATGCCGTCAATCGCACCCGAGGGTTCTAAAACTATGTGATGTAGTGCGCGAATGACTATATTCTTTTATTTACAACAAAAAAAAACAAAGATTTTTATTTATTTATTTTATTTATTAAAAAGAAAACACACACACATTCTCTCAGGGAAGAAAAAAAAAAGGAACAACAGTCAGCTGAGCAATCTTTCTTTTGATTCAAGGGACTGCCCTCAAACCAGAACCTGAAACCTGTCCAGTGACTACTCTTGTCGCGTGACACGTAACAAAGATGGGACAAGGCCGTCGCAGACCAAGAGATTCACCGAACTGCACTCGCAAAACTGAGATTAGCCCCTGCCTCTCCTTGGCAAGGGATGAAACCAACTAGTAAAGCAACACATATAAACCACAAACAACGTACAAAAGGCCTACAAGTTGTAAGATCCCATAAAATGCATGTATCGCACATGATTATCAAGGATGCACATTAAAATGAATAGATTGGATGTCTAAACGAGCGAAAGTATGACCCTCTTAGTTTTTGAAAAAAATAGGTTTTCAAAAACACAAGTCCCCAGCGGAGTCGCCACTGAATGTGCGCTCGCCCGAAATTGTAAATAAATAAAAAGGGAGTCGCCACGCCATGCTTTGAGAGGTGCACTTTGAAAAACCTTTTTGAAAGAGAACGGGTTCGGGGGTCAGGTTACGTGTTGGGAAGAACCGAGAGTTCACCCAACACGCCTCGTCCGTAGACGAGTCTTTCTAATTTAGACATCCAAATAATTCAAAAGAACGTGCAAACGATGATAATAAACAAGTGCGATAAACATGAATTTTATTGAATATGCAAGATCATTACAACTTGTAGACCAATTGTCCGGGAGGCCACATCCCTTTACATCAATGAGAACAGATTACAAAAGGACTCAGGTCCTCTGCAAAGGATCATCTATGTCGCGTGACACAGGACTCCCTTGTCCATGTATGTCACCTGACATCAATGGTCGCCTTGCAGAGGTTCACAACTGACAAATCACATAATCTTCATATGAACATAAAACTATAACTAAGAACAGATCTAAGCACTAAACAACATAAACATATTGCTGAATATGAAAATAGCCCACTAGAATGAATTACAACTGAAACAATGGTCCCTGCAGATGGTCACGACATGTCGCGTGACACAGGACTCCTCATGTCCAAATGTGTCGCGTGACATAGTGTTACCATCTGCAGGTACCTCACAAACTGAGATGCAGATCCAACAGATACACAACAATTATATCAAAACCAATAAGAACAATACGAATTAGATACGAATTGATCAAAGGAGTGTGGATATGGGAGATCCACCCTCCCTTGATCTCCAAATTGCCAATCTAAGTAGATCACATCATAATCAAGCAATTGGACTCAAGGCATAAACGATTTAAACAGAGAGATTGCAGTTGCCACTTGATAATCTGAGGCAGATGGAGCCTGATTATCAAGTGGAGAAGAAGAGAAGACAATTAAACAATGAGATGAGAGAGAGGAAGAGAGAGAGAAACTAGTTACCCTTGTAGTCCTCAACTCTTACACCAAGTTAGGTGTAGGAGTCTTCAATTCAACCTTCTGAATGGAGAGTGAGCACGGCCGAGAGCTGGATGAGAGGATCTGGAGTGTATGAGGGAGTAAGGAGAGAAAATGGGTTGAAGAGAGGTGAGAGATGAAGGAATTGGTAGGGGAATTGGGTAGTTTTGGTGAGGGAGCAGGAGAGAGAGAGTTTCTGGATGAATTTTGGCAGAGTGACTTTGGGAGGTTCAAATTCGGATCCAAAATTGAGAGGGGTAGGGTCTTATTTATAGCTGCAGTCCATGGTAGCCTTGTGTCGCACGACATAACGTAACCACTTTCCATGCCTCGACTTATCGCGTGACACAAGATGACCATAACCGTTTTTGGCGCCAAATCTGGTTCTGGAACCTTCTTGGATAATTCCTAAAAAGTCCAAAACAGATTTATTCCTTCTAGGTCCCTTAGCCTAAGCAAAGTACAAAAAAGTACTTCCTTCACGTGAAACTTATGAAATATTTCCAGAAGTCTCGGAATGGACCGGGAATTTACCAAAACGCCCCTAAATGCAATTTTATCATATTAAAATGCATCTAGAAAGGTCGCGAATTGGATTGGCGTACTTACAACTTCATCTTGAAATGTTCGAAACATCTCAAACAATTTACCTTTGGACTTCATCAGATAGACATAGTCATATCTAGATAAGTCATCAGTGAATGTGACGAAATACCAAAATCCTCCCCTAGCAATGCTTCTTAATAGTCTATATACATCTTATGTATAATGACCAATAAGTCACTAGCCCTTTCACTACTCTTAGTGCAGGGTGGTTTAATCAATAATCCCAATAAACAAGATCCACATTCCTCAAATAATTAAGAGTCATATGAGTCTAAAAGTCCATGTTAATGGAGTTTAGATATATGTTTCTTATTTATTTGACCAAGCCGGCAATGCCATATAAACGCGTTGTTCATATTATTCGGTTTAGATTCCCATTTATATTATAGACATCTTCAATATCATTTTGTTTCTCATCATCAAGGATATGAAGACCATTCAATGACATATGCAATACAATAAGGCATATCATTAAATAAATATAAAACTTCTTATTATCAATAAGAAAATTATATCCTTCATCATCCATATAAGAAACGAAAATAATACTCCTACCCAAATCCGGAACTTAGTAACATTTGTTCGAAACAAGTACTAATTCACTAGGTAAATTGACTTCATAAGTCCTTATGGCTAATGCAACAACTCTTGCTTCATTCCCACGTATAGGTTTAATTTACCTTCTTTGAGTAGCTTTCTATTCTTTATTCCTTGCACATTTAAACAAATGTGGGATCCATGTCCGGTATCATATACCCAAGAACAAGAAGTCGAAAGGAAAATATCTATCATATAGATACTTGAAGTAGTAGCAATCATATTGCCCTTCTTCACCTTTTAGGCCTTCCTAATAAGCCTTGCAACTTTGCTTCCAATGACAATCTCATTACAATGGTAGCAAAATGCATCCTTTTGATACACTTTGGGTTTAGCCTCTTCGGCTTTGGCAACTCTTGCCCTAGGTTTAGCAACCTTTGCTTTACCTTCTTTACCTTTCCTTTATGAACCCCTTTCTTGTGTTAACCATTAACACACTTCCGGATTGCACCTTTTTCATCTCATGCATTAGGAGCCTTCACCACAACATACATCTCTTGCCTAGCTTGCACTTGGAACATTTTCTTTGTGCATTGTGCTAGAACAAAAGTAACTTCCATATGTTCAAGGTTCTTCACAAGAGCCTTTAAACATGGTTGCAATTATAAGGCAAGCAATATTATTAGAATCATCAACATGTTTCTAATGTTGCTCCTTATTTGCCCTTTGCAACATTTGCAGTAGGTTCAGCAGGAATAGATTCATCAAGAACGTACACATTTGCCTAAAAACCATTCTTTAGGCTTCTGATCCAATCAGAATTATCTGTACCGTTCCTTTCGAACTTTGTCCTTTATAAAGACGAATCGCAATTTATTGTGTAATGCTACTTCTACAACAAAATATGCAAACTATATGAACACATATTAATATCAACACATTTATCATCTAAGAGCAAATCATGTATTTCACAAATACTTCCACTAAATTATACACCTTCCAATGCAAATAAGCATAATATACATTTAGTGAGCTAAGATCCAACTTTAATTTAATCTCAAGTACGCTATGGCGCACCGCTCAAGATTAAAATTAATTATGTAGAAAACATCAATCATATCGTATATGACTCTTAGATCTTTTATGAGATTTATTTAAGACATCATATGTCTAAACATATTTTAATCTCATCTTATGCCTTGTTTCCAAAACCATTTTGATAACCCAATTAAGTTCATCCACTTTAAATGTATAGGAACCACCATTTCCTCATCTTGCTCGCACAACGAATAGAATCAAAGTACCTTGCTATGGCAAGCCCACCCAAAACTATCCGAGTGGTCACAAGTGTTTTAATCATGGATTGGCATAAAGAACTTAAAAGTTAAATGAAGGTTCTTTAAAGCAGATTATAAGCATATCAGCAAAGATAATCATAATCGTGCACCAGGTTAGTTCCTAGGAAAATAGGTGAGCCACAAGGACTACTTAAGTACCAAATCTCTCATTCGACAGAACTCTCCTAGACATGCACAATTAGAATACCAGCTCTGATTTGCAACACAATCAATACTTTGTATACTGACTTGTTTCTCATAAACAATCAGATTCCTTTAAATTTTGCGTAAACTGACTTATTTCTAATAAACAATCAGAAAACCAAAATTTTGATGATTCAACTATACATTCAGGAAATTACAATTCAATGTTTCAACTAAACATCTAACAAAGTTCTTAACACATAAGAACACATAATTCATGCATCGCAACAATTAATAAAATCACATTTAAATTAATTAAGCATGCATAAACAATGAATTAATCTAGCATAGCCCTATAAATTAATTTCCAGAAATTTATAGCATCCAGATTAAGACAGAAACATATCAGATTATCAACATAATCATAGATTAGCAAGGAAAAATTAACAAACTGATTCTGCCCAGATCAGGCAAGTTTTGTCGCGTGACAGAGGCCAACTCTGTCGCGTGACACAAACCAACTCTGTCGCGTGACACAAGCAAACTCTGTCGCGTGACACAAGCAAACTTTGTCGCGTGACACTGAGTTACCAGATTTGCAGATTTTCAGCTTCAATCAATTCTAATCACAAAGCAATTAAATCATATGAATAGCCTTTAACAGATTTAATTCAATATGAACAGAAAACGATTTTGGCACATTTTTTAAAAAACAATAAAATTCTATCGCATACAAAACATGCAAAAAAAAAACCATATAAACAATTTATATCAATTTTTCTAGCATGTTAATTCAAACTTAACCCTACGAACGGGGCTCTGATACCACTGTTGGGTTTTATGGGTCCATGCGCAGCGGAATTAGCATCTAATTAACACAAAACCCAAGAGCCCTAAGATCCTTTCTATACGATTAAATTGAATTCCTATGAGATAGAATTAACCAACCTTAATTGCTTTCCATTCTTGAGCTATCGAACAATTTGTCAAATTGATTTTGAATCACAAACTTCGATCTTTAAGAATTGAATCTTTAGATTGCTTTGGAAAATTTGAACTCTAGGCCTTGATCGTCATACGAGCGAAGACCCTCTAGTAGTATCCACACTTTAGAATGAACCCAGAACAGTTCTTGAGAATTGCTAGATTCTTAAACCTATGGAAGAAATAATGAGAAACCTTTGTTGTGATTTTTCTTAGAAAATTCGGCTAGACAATTAGGGTTTACAGACCTCATATTTATACTACCTTAGTATTAGTATTTGTTTCCTAATCATATTAGGAAACAGTCTGTAAAACCGCCTCAGACACGACCTGTCGCGCGACCACCAACAGCCTATAGGCAAGTTATGTCACGCGTCGACATGTGCCATTTGGCAAGTTCTGTTGCGCTACCAAGTATGCCATATGCAGGAACTCTTTAACTAATTCATTCCAATTGTGTGTGACACAATAGGATTATATTATGTTGGCAATGAGTCCGATCAAATCGACCCTCATAAAACATAAGCGGACTCTAGCAAGCCATTATGTCTACCCAATTAATATAATGTAAGAGTTCATGTTTCCAATGGTACACTTCCATTTCTCCCTTTATCTCACGATGTTATATTGAACATAAGTCATGGTCCACGTCAACTTGTATTTGTTCAATGCTTTCTCGATCTTGAGTATAATGATAATCCAATCGCATTGGGGTATGGCCATACACTTTCATCATTATCACTCATTGAGGGGCCCAAGCAAAACATCTCTCTATCGAGGAACAAATTCCATCTTGACTTATCATCCTTTCCATCATGAATCCGATCATGCCAAAGATAGCCTTTATAAATATCGTGTTAAGATATCGTTTGACTAAAATCAAACATAACTTTCATCATATGTAAGGTCGTGATAATCTCAGGTCTAGGGACTAAATGAAGTGACCATATGAGATTTAATTATGACATTTGACCATGAGATAAATCTCATACGGGTCAAGTCCAGTCACTTGTTCTCTAACAAGTACCCATAAATTTAATGTGCATCTCTATGCATATAATCATCATATGATTATCCATTAACATTTACACTAATTATTCACTTAATAATCAGGGACAGAGATTATTACAAATAAATATACAAAATATATAATAATCAAATAATAAACATTTCATATAATAAACGATAAAGATGATACATAACGGTTTTAAGTTAAACATAACTAAAGCCTAGGGCATTACACCAACATTGTGTTCCACAATAAGTGTGAGGTGTACAAGATTCATAAAAATAAGTGGTGTGCTGAGGAGGGCGTGGTCGGCTGTAAATCTCTATCTCCTCGTCTTTTCGTACTTGTGTAACTTTTGTTTCATCTTTCCTCGATTTTTTGCTAACACTTGCCTTTCTCATATTTTCAGATTTGACCGAGGAAGAAGAGAAGAGAATGTCTGAGGAAGTGATTAACCCCCAAGTCCTCACGAAGCTACGGAGGAGGACTTCACAATTCTCTTCTAAGAACAAGAGGCATGCTGATGTCGTTGAGAGGCAAGCTATATTGTCGACCAAGGAGACTGGTGCCTTGCCTCTGAAGCAGGTGGGGGGTGCTGCTACCTCCATCGAGGAAGGGAATGAAGGGCAAGAGGCCTGAGCTGAGGGTGAAAATTCCCAAGGAACAATGACTCCTCAAACTGAGGAGGTTCTGAAGAATGTCGGCCCAGCTGAGGCCGAGGAAGAAAATGTTGGGGGAAGACCCCTTCTCACAAACGGCCAAGGACTAAGGCCGAGGTAGATTTCAAAGAGGGTTTCTACTGAGCCCACCTCTACTACACTTTTTGCTCGGCATATTAAAACGTATGATGAGGTCGAGCAATTTGTGCAGGAGGCCAAGGAAGCCCCAGTTTTTAAGGGGATAGATTTTATTGCCCATAAGGGTCCCAACAGTGGGTTGGCCAGGCGATCATTTGCAGGTCAATGGATGATGATCTTCTTGATCGTTTCATTGATACAAAGCCATGGAATCTTTGGCCAGTAGGAAAGGCCTTATTTTGAGTGAGGTAAGCTTCCTCGGCTTTATTCATTTTTCCTTTCTCATCTTATTTTATACTTGTATTTTTATGAATTTTCCTTTGTTTTATGTAGCTTGCCACGGTCTCGACTTATGAAGCCATCAAAGCTAAGGTGACTGAGGTCCATGAACAGAAACTCGATAAGTAGGTTGAAAAGGACAAAGCCGGCCTAAAGATGGTTGTGGAGCTCCTCAAGAACCTTCGTGCTAATGCTAATGCCTATAAAACGGCTAAGGCTAATGCCGAAGAGGAAGAGAAAGTGGCCAAGGCGGCACTGGCCAAGGCCGAGGAGGTAGCGCGGCTCGAGAAGTCTGAGTTGGAGGGGCAAAGGGTTGTAGCCCAAAAAGAGGCCGAGGAGGCAAATACTCGGCTCAAAGAGTTAGAGGCCAGTATTCCCTCCAGGGAGACTGAGGTGGTTGCTCGTTATAAGGCGAGCTCAGCCTTTAAGCAAGTCGTGGTCGAGAAGACGACAACCATGTACATTGATGGCTACTTGCATTTAGCTAGAAGGGTCATGGCTGATCCTTCTCTCGGTCTCAACCTCGAGGGGCTAGCTCGACTTATATGCCAGGACTCATATGATGAGTTACTCGGTCTCTACATCATCTTGTCCCCTTCTCGAGTAATGCCTTGAAGGTCCAAGCCTCCCTTAACGCTCGTAATAGACGTCCAACTTGGGTTCCTCCTCCTCTCGATCCACTGAACATCCATACTTTAATTGAAAAGATCGAGGATGAGGGCCTTTCTGGAGAGGATGAGGAGGCTGAAGCCGCGGGGGAGCCCACCGAGGAAGCTCAATCTGACCAAGTCATCATTCCTCCCCCGGCTACCGATCAAGATGAACTATTTAGGGGGGATGATCAGGCTTAGGGTATATTTACTTTGTTTTTGTCAATGTAATAGAATAGGGCCATTGTACTTCACTTCCTAAATCAATGAAATGCCTTTCTTCAATCTTTCTTCGTTGTCTTTTTTACTGGTTTGATTTGAACAGCCTTTGAGTTGAATGCTTGTTATTTTGAATGTATGTTGTATGATTGCTTGTTGAATATTTGCATAAGTACCATACTAACTTGGGAAGCCGAAGAAGCCCTTCTCGTCATTCATGTTTTACTTTGTTTAACTGAGGAAGCTCGTTCGGTTTTAAATGCTTGGTAAATTTGCAAGTTTGGTCATTAGGTCGAGGAAGGTTCCTCGACCTGACACTTAGGTTTATTGTTTGTTTTTATCTCTCTATGCCGGGGAAGGTTGCTCGGCCATAGGTCTTAGATAATTTTTGATGCTTTGCCTCTCTATGTCGAGCAGGGTCATTCGGCCATAGGTTTTGGGCAATTTTTGGGTGATTTACCTCTCTATGCCGAGGAAGGTCGTTCGGTCATAGGTCTTAGGTAACTTTTTGAGTTTTTACCTCTCTATGCCGAGTAAGGTCGTTCGATCATAGATTTTAGGTAATTTTGTGGGAGTTTTATACCTTGATGTCGAGGAGGAGCTCTTCGTCATTTGTCTTGCTAGTCGTTAGTCTTTGATGAAAACTAAATCTTCGTTAACTGAAATTGATTACATCGAACTACAATCCTATTGAAAATAACTAGAAAAGACTAACAAAGACTAATCTATTACATAAAAGACAGACTATAAACTAGTGATAATATTTTCGTAGATTATCAGAATGCCACGGATGTTTCAGTTCTTGTCCATTTGGGGTCTTCATTTTGTAGGTCCCTTCTCTGATAACTTGAGTGATGATGTAGGGGACTTCCCAGTTTGGGGAGAGCTTGTTCTGTTTAGCCTTTCTGCCAGTTGCTTCAATTTTCTAATTATCGAATCACCAACTTGGAATACTCTCTTGTTGACCCTTTTATCATGATAGGCTTTGGTTATTTGCTTGTAGTTCACCATGCTCATTTGAGCAGCTAGTCTACTTTCATCTATTAGGTCTAGGTCTAGGAGCCTGTTGACCTTGTTGATTTGCTCATCATAGTTTGAACTTCTTGTTGTAGGGATAACCATCTCAGCTGGTGCCATGGCCTCAGAACCGAAGGTTAATGCAAATGGGGTTTCCCCGGTTGGCCCCTGGGTGGTTGTGCGAACTGTCCATAAGGTTAAGGAAAGTTCGTTCAACCATCTACCATCACTTCCTTCCAGGTTCTTAGTTAGGACCGTTAGCACCAACTTGTTGGCTGCTTCCGCTTTTACATTGAGGTTTGCTCACATATGACTTAATGTGTCGAACTCCTAGTCTGTTCAGCTCTGCTGTGAATGCCTTAGGAAATTGGAGGCCATGATCTGAAATGATAGTGTGTGGGACCCCAAAGTGGCACTAAATGAAATCACGTACGAAGTTGATTGCGTTGTCCTCTGTAATTTTGGATAAGACCTTGGATTAAATCCATTTTGAGAATTAGTCGGTTGCCACGATCAGATACTTGCAATTACTTCGAGGGGGGGAAGGGTCCGATGATGTTGATTCCCCACATGTCAAATGGCCACATAGGTATTATGAGAGTCTGATCCACTGCTGGAAGTCTAGGAATGTCATAATGTCTCTAGCACTTGTCACATTTTCTTACGTAGGCTTGCGCGTCATCTCACAGGTTTGGCAAATAGTAACCTAGCGTGAAGATTTTGTTAGCTAAGGTTCTGGCCCCCAGGTTACCACCACAAATGCCTTCGTGGACTTTTGCCAAGAGATTTTCTGTTTCCTTGGGATAGACGTATCTCAGCAGGGGCTTTGTGAATGATCTTCTGTAGAGAATTCCGTTCATCATTATGAACCTTACTGACTTCTTCTTGATAAGTCTAGCACATGCTTCATCATATGGGAGTTGGTTCTTTTCAATGAAGTTCATATACTCATCTATCCAACATCTCTCCTACCCATCTGGAGAATTACTTGCAGTCTTTCGTAGGCAGGTTCTTCGGCAAAGAATATGAGTGGGTTAGAGTCGGGATATGCCACGTCAATAGTTGCTAGACTAGATAGAACATTTGCCACTTGATTATCCTCCCTTTCTATCTGACTTATTTCAACAAATTACAGCCTTTTCACATGTCTATGACTAGGTTTTTATACTTCGTAAGTGTGGGATGTTGAGTGTTATATTCTCCCTTTATCTGTTTGACTATGAGTTGTGAGTCATAGAAGGCGGCGAATTTAGTTTCTCCATAGAAGGATGCCAACTCTATGCCAAATATTAGGGCCTCATACTCAGCTTGATTGTTGGAGGCAGGAAACTTGAATCTGATTATGTCTTAGATTGTGTGCTCTCCATCAGTACTTGCTAGTACAATTCTGGCTCCGCTTCTTTCCTTAGTGGTTGAACCGTCTGTGTATAAGACCCAACAGTTGGATGGGATCTCGATGGTCGGTTCTTCCCCCGCAGGTTTTTTGCGCTTACGGGAGCTGGGGTCGTGCTCACCTATAAAGTTGGTTTCAACCATAAATCGACTAGAGGCTGTGCTAGGAGTGTGTTCCTAGGTTGATATCTGATATCAAACTCAGTGGGCTCGATAAACCAATTAAGGAGACGTTCCGAGCAATCCAACTCATGTAATATTTTCTTTAAGGGTGCATTAGTATACACATTGATGGGATGCGAAGAAAAGTATGCTCGTAGCTTTCTTGCCGCTATGACTAGGGCGTAGGCTATCTTTTCTGCGTTGAAGTACCTGCTCTTCACATCTGATAGTGCCTTGGAGACATAATAGATAGGTTTCTGTGTAGTTCTTTCATTCTGGACTAATATTACAGCTATAGCGTTGTCTGTTGCTGCTAGGAAGATGTATAGCATCTCTCCAGTAACTGGGCTGCTCAACAAATGATGGGATCCCAAGTACTCCTTCAACTGTTTGAATGATTCTGAGCATTCAGATGTCCAGGAGAAGTTTTTGGTCCCCTTCAAGACTTTGAAGAAAGGAAGCAATTTTTCAGCGGATTTTCCAATGAATCTCCCAAGTGCAACTATCCTTCCATTCAGTATTTGAACCTCCTTGATGTTGGTAGGTTTCTTCATGTCTATCAAGGCTTTGATTTTTTCAGGATTTGCCTCAATTCCTCTTTGCGATACCATAAATCCTAGGAACTTTCTTCCCATCACCCCAAACACACATTTACTTGGATTCAGTTTCATGTTGTTTGCTCGTAGGTTATCAAAAGTTTCCTTCAATTCAGGGGCGTGAAAGCCACTTATAGTCTTGATAACCATGTCATCTATGTAGGCTTCCATGTTACGGCCTATCTGCTACCCAAAAACTTTGTTGACCATGCGCTGGTAGGTTGTGCCCGCATTTTTAAACCCGAGGGGCATTGAGCGTAGCAATAAATTCATCCAGCTGCCTGAAAGGCTGTTTTTTCAATGTATTCCTCAGCCATTTTTATATGGTAATAACCAGAATAGGCATCTAGGAAACTGAGAGTTCTGTGTCCGGCAATAGAATCTACTAGCTTGTCGATTCTGGGGAGAGGGTAACTGTCTTTCGGGCAGGCTTAGTTGAGATTTGTGAAATCTACACACATTCGCCATCTCCCGTTCTGTTTCTTGACCATCACAACATTGGTCAACCAAACAGGGTATGTTTCTTCCTTGATGATTTCAGCACTTAGTAATTTCTGCACTTCTTCTTTGATAGCATCCTCCTTATCATTTGCGAAAATTCTCCGTGTCTGTTTGATAGGTTTAACAAACGGGTCAACTTCCAATTTGTGGAGAGCTATTTCTTCCTTAATTCCCCTCATAACCTCGAACTTCTATGCGATGAAATCAAGATTATTTTTTAGGAGGGTGATGATTTCCTCCCTCTCTTTAGGGGAGAGCTGGCCTTCGATTTTTATTTTCTACTCTGGATAGTCAATGTTGAGTATGATTTCTTCTAGTTCATCTACGAGCTCCATTTCTGAACCATCTCAAAGCTACAAGGTTTCAATGATTATTTCTCTAAGTCTTCTACCTTCCTCACCGTTTATGTCTAGGTCTTCTATTTCCACCAGTTCGTCTACATCTGGCAGCTCTACTTCTCTCAAGTTAGGGTTGGCCCGCGAGTTCTGGCCGCTGACGAGATGAGGGGCTAAATCCGGGACTGACAGAACTGTGTCATTGTTTTTGTATATATCTAGGATCATGTGGTTCTCATCATCTGCTTCAAAAATCAGGTTGAGCCTAGAACTGGTGCTGGTAGTCTTTACAGACTTAGAGATTTTCATGTTTTCCTCCGGTGTGTCCACCTCCACCATTCTAGATGTTTTTCTACTCCTTATGACATGTTTCAATAATTCCTTGGGGGTCACCCTCACACATCCGACTCCAGCACGTGTAGGGAATTTAACTCGTTGGTGAGGGAGGGAGGCGACCAACCCGAGTTTTCCTTGACTTGCAATGCCTAGGATGGCATGGTAGTCACTTGCCAGATCCATGACCACAAATGTTACAGTGGCCTCTGCTCGGAAGGGATGTTCTCCTACTTCTAATAATAAGTCAATTGTTCCTATGTCGCTGACTTTGTGGTTTGTGAAGCCTTCTAGTCTTTCAGATTATGGCATTCAGATTCATCTTCTGGAAGGTAGAGTAACACATAATATCTCGGGAGGCCCCCGAGTCTATGAGTAGTCTCTCGTATTCACAGTTGTTGATCCTCCCTTTGATCACCAAAGACGGTTTGCGGGCCTGAAGTACCCCAATCCTGACCGCTCTCCATCCGAACATACGCAAATCTGTGATTACGAAGACCCGTAACTTCCCAAAGACCAAACTGATCAAAGCAAACCAAAAGAGGGACTTTCCCGACATTAAGAATTGTCAAAAGGGCGCTGCAGAGATGGCACGAAAGTCAAATAAATCTGACATTGCCTACTGAGCCGTGCAGACCTGTTTGTAACTATGGTTATTCTTGCGAACTTCCTTGTCAACACTTCAATGACACAAAAGTCAAGAAAATGATGACAAATCTGGCAGTGCTTGGTTGGTCCATGCGGACCACATTGTCCAGTTTCAGAGCCAATAAATACAGCCCTCTGCAGCCTCATTTACACTCACCAAAAACATCTTCCAACCTTCCTCCAACCTTCCTCTAGCATTCCCCAGCCATTTCGAGCCATTCCGGCTCATCCCGAGGCATCCCGGTCCATCCCGAGCCATCCAGGTCAATCTTGGTGCATCCCGATCAACCCCCGACGCAAAATAACCCCCATTGGCCCTTACTCACTCACAAACGCCAACAAACACCCTACAACGACTTAAAAGCAGTCAAAATCCGTGAGATCACCAAGCGTGAAACGAGAGTTAATTAGGGGAGGTTATGCTCGAGCGAGATCAAAATTTCTCTCTTCTTTAAACCACCCCAAATCAACCACATTCCCCCGAGGAAGATAGAAAGAAACCAACATTGGTGAGATCTCCTTCCAAAACCCAAATAACTGCTTTAATTTCCAAGTCTTTAAATATTACTGTTTAAATACATCGTTTATAATGTAGTCATTACTTATTTCCAAAAGTACTTCATTTCTTAAAACACACACACACACACAACTTTCAAAAAAGAAGGGTTTAGAAAGACTCATGTAAATGAGGCGCGCCGGGTGAGCTCAAAAATCTCTTCCCGAGGCGTAACCTGTCCTACGAACTCAAAATCTCATCACACAATAAAGAGCTTTTTTTTAATGTTTTGGGCATAATCAAAACGGCGTGGCGACTCTGTCTTTTCAAAACAAATTCATTCGTCCAATCCATGAGGCGAAGCCCTTGTCGGATCGCGTAATTTCAGTGGTGACTCCGCTGGGGAAATATTGTTTTAAAAACTTCTAAAAAGATTTTAAAAACATGACGTGGGTCAAAATTTCGTTTTACCCCTTCTTTGATTGTTGTGTGTGTGTGTGTTTTACTTTTTTGTCTTGCTTATTCAAAAATACAAAAAAAAAATGATGTATAATATATTTGTGTACATACCTTTTAAAACATATTCTGCAAAACTCATGTTTTTCTCAGAAAAGGAATTTTAGTGACCGCACACTACGCGCACTCTTACCATGTACACTTGCACACTATAACCCCAAACCCGGGATGGTCTCAGTTGCAATTCAAAAGGTGTTCCTATGCCTCTCTTGCGCGCACGGGATCATTCCAAACATCCCATCCTAGCCAGTGTCAACCATGCAATATTTGCGTCACACTCTGTCCCAGACTTGGTTGGTTTTTGACCCAGTTCGTGTCATAAAGCCTAGATATATATCCCATGTCGATCATTTTCTGAGTCAAAACCTAAAAGTCAAGGTCACTTGCGGAAGCAAGCTCGGCAGAATCATCAGTTGACCCGATCTTGACTTATAGCGTTAACTTAGACACTGACCTATATCGGATATACGTCAACGCCCATGTGACACCGTGTCATCAAGTATTTAATGCGTCACCCATATGATCTAGTCAAAACCGAAAAGTCAAAGATCCCTTGCGAAAGCAAGGCAAAGAAAGGTCATGCCAAATTTTTGACCCGATCTTGACTAAAGGGTATTGGCTTTATTGACTATTCACATGGCGGAAACATTGAAACTTACATGACAGGCTCGGTCCTTAGGTTCTTTTCTCTTTTTGGTCAGTAGAAATCGCTTACCCTATAGGACCCTCGCTCGGGTTTGTCCACCCTGGGAGGTCGAAATACATGTGAAAAACGAGGGACTTATAGACGCAGTGACGGATTCCACTGACCCAGGACCTAGAATAGTTGCGAAAAATAAGAGCAATCTTTTCCAACCATTTAGGATTTTGAGAAAATATATTTTAAATAAATTGAAACAGCAAAAAAAAAATGCGTGTCGCATGAGCTTTCCCCTTCATCAAAATAAAAAAAAACCTCCCGAGTCTAAACCCTGCCTTTCGCCCACTACAGCGAACCGAGAGTAGTTGAGGGTCCTCGGTTGCCGTCTTTTCAGCATTGAAGTCACAAGGTCTGACAGTCCTTCCGGTTCAGTAGTTCGAATGGTCCGTTATTCTACAATGGCAGGGTCGACAGATAACAGTGAAGGGAATGGGACTTCGCCCACGGGAAATCTCCAAATAATGGAAGAAGTATTGCAAGCTTTCAAGTCTCTTGAGAAATGCCAAGAAGAGCAGCAGGCTTGGATCGAAGATGCCATGCGTCATCTTGGAACATTTGCAGTCCCCCAACCGAATGGGTCTTTCATAAAGGACGAAGACGTGCCTGCTCCCTCAGCTTCTCAAAATTACCAGAAAGTCCCTCCTTCACAAAGCCACGTAAACCTATCAATGCAAAGCAACTCCTGCTCAAAGCTCCATTCGAGCCTGAGTCAAGCAGCTCCGATTTTCCAACCTTAGCAAAATCAGTTTTCCGGCCCCGCTCTGCAAACTCATTATCACCAGCACACCTATGGGTCCGCTTCCTCCGATCCTAACGCCTCTCAATATCCCCCGAGATTCAATCATTTACCTCCGTATGAGCCCTGAAGCTACACATTGAAGTCACAATGCCTGCCAGGGACGGACATACCGAGCAGATACCTCGATGTTTCAAACCTGCCACCTGCCAGACTGCCTCTCGGGGCTAACGAAATATTCCCTCAATTTCCAAACATGGTTCAGCACGGCCTAGATAATCGTGCCCCTGGCTCCAGTTTTGGCAATCAAGGGTATGGATGGGCATACACCCACTTGCCTCCCTAAGATTCCCGAATGGTGATTCCATCAGTTTCCATCTCTGGGAACCGGAAACCTAACCCCGCCTAATGACCCCCATGTGTCTTGGTTAGTAGAATGTGTAAAAGAGATGCAAGGGATGATTGTCCTTATGCAAAAGGAAAGAGGTTACCAAACACCTCCAAGTAAAGGAAAATAAGCCACTGGAGCAGTTCACTACATTCAGAACCGAACCCCAACGAATAACGGTCTCCCTCAAGAGAAGGGCTTCTTGCCTCTTGATAATCTCGAGATGCCCTTGAGCCAAGTCTTTGAGACACTAGTAAAGCGGAACATGCTCAAGCCCCTTAAGAATTATCAACCGAAGAAATCCAACCCTAAGCTGGATATGAGCAAATGGTGTGCTTTTCACAACTACCCAGGCCACACACCCGACCATTGCATCGTGTTGAAGCAAGTGGTCCAAGGTTCAATCGAATAGGAAAAGTTGGAATGCCCCCCATCCCAACACAGTTAGAAACCCTTTCCCTAGAAATGACGGGTAAAGCATGGTGGCGTTTGATGAGACCTCATGTATGGATAAGTCCTCTGCAATTTCCCGTGATGATTGGGGACGTGAAGAAAGAACCTGGGGCTTCCGCAATGAAGAATTCGGAAGAGAGAATCTAAGAATGGCTATTCCCCAACAATTCTTTCCAACATCAGGGCACACCAATGGGTGGATTGAACGTTCCCTGAAGATAAGGTGGTTCGAGACATGTCGAGCAAGTGGCAGCGTAAAAAAGGGCATAACTTTCACAAATGCGGACTCGCCAGAATGCAAAAATAGGCACAAGGAGGCCCCCGACACGATCCAATGTGAAAGGGATCCCAGCATCAACACTATAGGGTTTGATAAACTAGAAGACGAGGAGTCCCTGAACCAAGATGGGGAATCAGACCGGTGCTACTGCAAGGAGAGCATGATAGAAGATCGAGAGATGGACGCCCAAATGGAGCTTGACCGAGGAATAGACAAGTACTTCATTGAAAACCCTCTCAAAGAAAGCAGACCTATCACTGATACTTTGAGATTTGTCAACCTCCACATGGACACGGTCGGATCCCAGAAAGACGGCTATGACAGCATAATCAAATTCAACGTCCCGATACTCAATTTGGGGCAAAGATGGTGCAAAATTCTTTGGAACATGGTAAAGGAGGGAGGATAGCATGCCCCGACGATTCAGACATCGTAAATGTGATCCAAGCCAGAACCTTCACTGTGGGAACAGACTTTCTAAAAATGGTCAACTTTAGCAAGAATAAACTCCGAAGAGACGAGTGCCTCGCTATCCTGGAAGAAGTCCTCCATGAGCTATATCACCAAAAACCCTCAAGATCTGTTAATAGCAGCAACAAAGGGATACTTCCAAATGAACAGCCATACATCTCTTCAGTTTGGCTTGAGGTCGAAGCAAAAGCAGACCTACCCCCTGGGATGGTATCTATCAAAGAATGGCTACCGGAACCTTCGTCATGAGCAAGGGATGACCATCAAAAATGCCGTTGAAGAACTAGGTTACCTTTTCCGGACCCACAGCCAGCAAGGAAGGAAATGGTCGAGAAGCTTGGACTAACCCCTCGTCTCTTAGAGTCTAGCTTCGAAAAACATCCTGAGTTTGTCGTGTTTAAGTTTGAGTCTCTCGAGTCGTCTGACAGCCTTGCGCCTGAAGATTATGCGTTTGTAGCAGACACTGTATTCCCCTAAGCTTTGAATGAAAAATTCGACCTTTCTGAGTATCCCCACATTGCCACTTTAACAAATGATAAATTAACTACCAAACTAAGAAAAATTAATATTGATTCACTTGATAAAGACGCAGACACATTAAATGAACAATACATTAAAGAAATCTTTAAGCATGTTGTCAAATGAGAGGAAAATCGAGCCCAAGCTGCCGAGGAAGTTTTAACCAAAGTGAATCTGGGGACTGCTGAAGAGCCTAAAGAGACGCGAATCGGAGATTCCTTCGTCGGCACCGAGCGAGAGGCATTGACTACGCTGCTCAAAAAGTTTGTAGCCAGGTCCTATCAGGATATGCCCGGTTTGGATCCCGCCATAGTAGAACATCGGATCCCCTTGAATCCCGACGGCCAAGCCCATCAAGCAGAAAGTTACGCAGGATTAAGCCCGAGTGGTTTTTACAAGTCAATGAGGAAATTGTAAAGATGCTCCGCGTCGGCTTCATAAGGGTGATCGAATACCCAACCTAGCTCTCCAACATAGTCACGGTTACCAAGGCCAATGGAAAGGTGCGCTACCACGTAGATTTTCGGGATCTCAACAAAGCAAGTCTGAAGGACGACTTCCCACTGCCAAACATAGATATGCCGGTCGATACCACGGCTAATTTCGAAGTAAATCCTTCGTGGATGGTTTTTCCGGCTACAATCAGATCAAGATGGCCGAAGATGATCAAGAAAAAACCGCTTTCACCACCCCATAGGGAACTTACTGTTACACGATATTGCCCTTTGGATTGAAAAACGCTGGGGCTACCTACCAATGGGCAGCGATAGAACTTTTCCACGATATGATCCATAAGAAAATCGAGGTGCACGTTGACGACATGATCATTCACTCAAAAGGATCAGACGGACAGCGTCTTACCGACTTGAGAAAATTCTTTGATCACCCTCTAAAGAATCACCAGAAAAATGACCGCACGGGGACGAGATTGGCCGGAAAAGCTGCATTTGGCATTTTGAGGCTACCGAACATCGGTTAGGACTACCACAGGAGAAACCTCATTTGTCCTAACCTATGGAATGGAAGCAATGTTGCCCATAGAATTGGAGGTCCTATCACTTCGAGTGCTGTTGGAAAATGATGTCAACGAGGTAAGATGGCTCTGAAGCCGGCACGACGAATTGGCCCACTGGACGAACGTCGACTGAAGGCCATGGAACACATTCGAGCCTATCAAAGACGGATGGCTAGAGCTTTCGACAAGAAGTTGAAATCCCGAGAGAAGGCGATCTGGTGCTGAAGAAGAAGCCTCCCACCCGAATCAAACCGCTTGGGAAATGGGAACCAGCGTGGATCGGCCCAATCGTGGTCCAGAAAATCTTCTCATAAGGTGCAATGAAATTGACAGATCTCGATGGGAACCCTTTCGTGAACCCAGTCAACAGAAGCAAACTCCGCTGATATTTCGCCTAAAGAATATCGAGTCTTCTCTTTTCCCCCTCTACACTCTTAAAAAAAAATCATACAGTCAAACCTCGTAGGTTATAGTACTTTTCTCATTCAATCAAGTCCTCCTCAGACATTGTAGTTAAGTCTTTAATTTTCCATACATGAGTTTTCTTTCTTTTCTTGCTAGACTTGAGACATTATTTTGCACCCCACATTACATTTAATGAAATGGTTTTGTTCTATATGATCACTTTCATTGCTCAACAAATAATTCCCCAAAGGATTAATTCTTTGATTAATTGGTGTGAGAAAGTCAATCGATAGCTCCCCAAACACCTTACCATACTATAAGTACCCAAATCTGGCTCATGCCTTCCGGTTAAGTTTCCCGGCAATTTCCCGGACTTTCCTAAAGTCCGGGAGCAACTCGGGAACTGTTCCGAACCTTCCGAGGGGTGAAAGGATTACTTGGAATGAATAAACCACGTTTTCCTTAATATGAAAACCCTTCTAGAAGTGCCACCTTGCATGATTCTAGAAAGATGCTGAGTCACAAGGAATAATGCCGCACGGCTGCATTAGGAGAGAACTCCTAGCCGCACGGCTTCATTGGCGATTTCCAGACTGCCTATAAATAGAGGCCTCCTCTACCCATTTTAGACAGAAGCAATTTTCAGCACACAAACTCTCCCAAAACATCCCTACAAAAATCCAGGAAGCTGTGAGTGCCAAGAGCCACCTCCCTCCTCCTTGAAGCCTCCAAGAGTTGGTCCCTTCCCTAGGCGAACTCCAAAGAAGAAGAGGTCACCATCATTGGTAACCTCTCACCCCCTTATCTTGCTTTATACTTGTTTATGTGATATACTTGCTCCTTGCATTTACATATTGCTATATATTGCTTTGTATTTGGTTTATTGTTGTTAAAGATCATATCTTTGAACATGTAAATCATATCCCCTTCCCCTTTGCAATCATTTGCATTAACATAAGCATCTTTTGCTCATAAAAGTGAAGTCTTTGCATTAAAGGTGCATCCTTTGCACCTAAAAATCTCTTTTTTTACATAAAAATGATATCTTTATGCATCCTTTGCACTTAAAAATGTATTCTTTACATTAAAATTGCATCATTTGCACCTAAAACCCATTTTCATGCATAAAGATGCATCCTTTGCATCAAAGATCATTCCTTTACATAAAAAATTGCATCCTTTGCACATGAAATGCTATTTTTCCACATAAAAATGCATCCTTTGCATTAAAAATCATTTCTTTACATCAAAAAGCATCCTTTGCAAATAAATAGCATCCTTTGCACTCAAAACATCATCTTTTCATTAAAATGTCATTTTTATCTTAGAACATGCATTCCCCATGTCCCCATTGATATCCTTCAGAACGGACCGGTGTAAAGATCCTATCTTTACATCGTTTCTTCCATTAAAGGTGCCACAATCTCTTTAGAAAGGGATAAACCTTGAACCCTATATCTCCGATTATCACGACGAGTATAGTAGTCCCTACACAAGATCAATCATCTCAAGGTGTAGGATTGATGGGCTAAGGTCACTCCTTTCTAAAGAACTTCATTTTGGACTATAAAAGAGAGTCCTTCTCTCGATCAAGCAAGACCCAAGGTCAAATAGCGATGATCACAAGTCCAAGATGAGGACGGGATCAAAATCCCGAACACATAAAATCCAAGGAATCACGAGCGATAACCAACTAAATGGTTTATACGTCCGGAAGACGACTTGAAACATTTCCCCCCCCCTCTTTTCAACACATGCACACAAGAAAGCACGCAAGCAAGCACGAAAAATGGGATCATGGGAGACTTGCTACGGCAAGGCACCTTAGGTGAACGACGATCCGTTCTTCCCAAGGGGTAACTTAACCTCCGAACCCTAAATCCTTTTTTTCAAAGCTTTGAGGAAATCAAAATGGCGTGGCGACTCCATTTTTTTCAAATTAAACCGGATGTTTTCAAACTCGAGTGAATCCAAACTAAAAAACAAAAAAAATAGAATTTGGGCACACATTCACAGTTTGGCAACTCCGCTGGAGATATCCCAAAGGAGAAAAGCTCTTATTTTCAAAATAAAAATGATACCCGGTATATAGGTGGAAACCACTAATCTTCCTGTATCGCTTCCTAACCCGGGGCTTGGGATAAACGGTGGTCTAACAATCCCACGTACCGGTATCCCTTTTTTCGAAATAAAAATAAAAAAAGAAAGCTTTTTTCCTTTGAGCGAGTTAGACTCCCATCACGGATTCCATTTATCGTGCTTGCTTTCTTTCCTTGCATTGCATTGCATATTGCATCTTGGGAGTTGTGCATACTCTGAACAGGAAGCCTGCTAAGGCTGAAAGGTGCCTAAAATGTTCGGGGAACAACCTGAAATTGCAAAGGAGTGGAACCTGGAAAATTGATCCATGCAGCCGTACGGCTTAATCCTCCCTGGATTCTGACCGAGCGGCCTCATTGGCAATTCCACCAGGACAAACATTGAGGTTAATCTGGCAGCCTTGGTAGCTTGGGGCTATTCAGTTCCAAGACTGAATGGGGATCCCAGAAAATTTACGTGCCTTATCTGTTGCATTTTTCCCCCATCCCGAAAAATCATTCCTTTTAAAACACATTTCTGAAAATTTCCGTTTTAACTTAAAAAGGAACATTTTTTATGAGACCGCACACTACGCGCACCTTATATATCCTGTACACTTTGCACGCACGTCCCTTTAAACCCGGGGTGGTTGTTCAGTTGCAGTCACGGACAGCCTTAGGATGCTCTCGGGCGCGCACAGAATCACCCCAAATTCCCCATGGCAGCCAGTGTCGACCAATGCACAGTCCGTGTCACACGTTTCAAAAAACCGTGACTTTTGGTTGGTTTTTGGTCTAGTCCGTGTCATATAGCCCAGTTGCATATCCCCGTAAAGGTCAAGCCTTAGTTCATAACGGAAGTCAAGATCTTCCGCGCAAGCGGAGCTCTGCCAAAATTTCGACAAAGGAAAAATTGGTAAGATCTTGACTCTGGCATTGACTTTGACCTTGACCCGCACGGAATGCGTAAGAGTCGAGACCGAGTCCATGCCAAAAATCCAAAGATCTTTCGCTCAAGCGAAGCTCTGCCAAAATTCCGACAAGGAAAAATTGGCAAGATCTTGACCTGGCATTGACTTCGATTTTGACTCACGCACTGCGTATGCAACGAAGTTCAATGTGACACTGTGTCATCCGATTTTTACCGCCCGACCCATGCCTATTATATTCTCGGACATTGCCGAAAAGTCAAAATGTCAATCGCGCAAGCGAAACTCTGCCGAAATTTTGTTAAGGCTGAAAGACGAGACTTTCCCGGTATTGCCTTGACTATAATCCGCATCGCTCGTGCGTTAAAAGTTCCTATGACCCGCTAGACCCGTTAGGAGCGTTCTTCTCTCTCGGTCGGTGGGATCCGCGTGCCCTATAGGACCCTCGCCCGGGGCTGTCCACCCTTGGAGGTCGAAATACAGGTGGAATACGAGGGGCTTATAGACGTAGTGACGGAACCCACTGATCCAGGATCTAGAGTAGTTGCGAAAAAGAAGGGCAGAACCCCTTTCCCAACCAAATAGAAATAAATAAAAGACACTGTTTTAAGTAAGCTGGAAGATTCTTAATTTGCATATTGCTTGAGCCTTCAACCTAAACACCTACCCCGAGTCTAAATCTCTCCTATCCCTTTTCCGCAGCGAGAAAGAAGTGGGTGATAATACCGGGTCAGCGGCTTGTTAGCGCAGAATTCTCGGAACGGTTCGCTGTAATCCTCGGCTTTGTCGATCCAGAGTCAGAATGGCCGATTTGACTGAAAACAGAGGTGGTTTGGGTAATCAGATGACTAGGGAAGAAGAGCTAGCCTATAACCAATGCCCTCCTCCATCCACATATGATCCTTTGCCAAGGACTACCCCTTTCCAGTCCTTACCAGCATCCCCGGCCGTCAGGGTCCTGACACCCTCGCCTCCTCAGATGAAACCCAGCTTTGTTCCCTTCCAACAGAGAGCAAACGCCATAGCTATCCCAGTTACGCAGCCTCTGCATTACCCCATGGGACTCTTTCCCTCCTCTCAGCCTGAGCCAAATTTCCTCACCCTGGAATCCCAGTACCAGCCTGACCTTTCTAACTTTGTCAACGCCTGTGAATTTGCCTATCTCCCAGACAGTGGCAGTGAAGAGTCAGTCGGAAATGAGAATAGGAATGGGTGGATTTACAGTGATGATGACAGTTCAGTAGAAGGAATGAACTTGGAGTCGACGGAAGTGAAACCCGGAGGGCAAGATGAAGTAGAAAACCATGGACCTGGAATGGGAGATGGTATCACGTCAAAGTGTGTCTGTAGCCTGTGTGAAGGTTCAGAAGAGAAAAAGGATGCGAGCTCAGATGAGGCAGCGTACGAATTCTACATCCTAGAATTCAATACTCTTTACAAAGACTTGGTCGGTGAATGGAGGAACTTGATCGAAGCTTTAGCTGAAAGAGTGAAGTGGGCTCCACCCGCCGATCTAGAACATATAAGCGTCCTTGAGGCTAAACCCCCGTCGGGAAGAGTAGACTCCATTGCAGTGCTAAGAGTCACCCCTGAGACCTTGTCTGAAGAAGAGTGTATGGACGCCCTGGAAAGAGTCTTAAAGTTTGAAGCGACCCCGGTCCCCTTCATATCCTATGATGACAGTGATGTTTTCTTGGTGATTCCCAAGTCTGAGAAAGAGTCCAAGATACCCCTTATATGGCATCAAGTATCCCGACCTGCTTTTGCCCTCATTGGTCATCAGAGTCAAGATGAAAGTTCTCACGAGAGTTACTGTAGTGATACTGAGGAAGACACAGTCGAAATGCCAGAAGGAACAGTAGAGGAGTGGTTAGCCTAGAAGATGAAAAGCCCAGAAAACCTTCCCGACAATAAAGAACAGGAACCCGCCATGAGGTTTGACCCCGCAAAAATCCTTCTCGATGATGGAATTTCCCACTTCAGAAAGTGCTTGGCCAATGTCAAAGATGCCGTCAGAAGGCTGACCCCCAGAGAAAGGAGGGACATGCTTGACAGTGATGAGGAATGCGATCCCACTCTGCTAAAAAGGTTGCTAGGTCCAGGTGAGAAAGCCATTCGCCAGGCTCCAAACCCTTAAAGTGATAATTCTTGTTGCATGCTGACCTTAAAAAGCCTGAACGAGACTGTGAAGGCTTTGAATGAGGAAGGTGAAGCTGAAACCAGCCGACTACTAAACCAACTAGGGAGTCAAAATCCCGAAAAGGCCAGAAAGCCATTGACCTGGGATCAGATTCGGGAAGCTGCCTATGCCCCGGATCGTGCTGTCAATCAGATTAATCAGCAGAATTGGCCATACGCCAGCAAGAGCCCGCCTCTAACTTTGAAAGAGCTGACAGAATCCTCAAGTAGGAATGGTGATTCAGAAAAGTCTAATGTCTATGTGATGACTCGGTCTGGACAGATGAGTGTTGAGCAGCCTAAGGGTGATAAAAGAAATGCCGTCTCTGAGCCGAAAACAGACAAAAGACCTTATAAGCCAGAAGCAGAAAAGCCAGACTGTGAGCACCCCAACCCGGGACCTAACGCGTGTCCCGAGCTTGAGAAGCCCAACTAAGAAATCCCATCTTAGATTTTCAAAAAATTTTATTTCACATTTAAAAGAAAACCACAACTCAAACTTCCAATTTAAAATAAACTGATAATATCTCCACTTGGAGAAAATTCCACAATGACTTCGATAAACCATAATCTAATAAATTACATCGTAATCCCCAAAATAACTTTGTTTACAAAGAGTTTATATACAACTTTTCAAAAGAGTAATACTTAATAAATACTCCCAGACAACCAACTCCTATACTTAACCTGACAAGTCCCAAAAGCAACAGTCCACAATGTTATCCCCGGCCTCACTGGTTCAGGTCACCTATCTCAGCACAATCTAAAACAGTAAAAGGGAAGGGGTGAGAATAAATCTCAATAAGCTATTATGAATGCAGCAAGATGCCAAACAAAATGCAACACATAGCATGGTAACACATAACACATTGTGAAAGCGGTAAACACCTTACGTTACCTCATTTTACCTTTCCCGTCTGAACAATAAGTCGTACAACATGGGAGTAAAACTCCGCTCTTTGGTGAATTGCCCCCATGCACCTTCACCACTTATAGGACTCATACCCCAGAGATCCATATAAGAAAATAGGATACTTATATGACCCTTATTCAGAGTATCATATAATATCAGCGCTACTGTAAAGCTTTAGGCTTCATACAGAGCATTCCACCTAATCACCAAATTGCAGCGGTCTGTAAGGCTTCTGGCTCAATACAGTCGCTAGCACACCCACTCTGTGGCCACAGAGGGGACGGTCCCAGGTATGATGAACCTTCAATCACTTATAGAACAAATCCATTATTGATTGAATTCCATTATACCCCCGAGTATCAACACGTTCAAGCACATAATAGATACTTGAAATAAAATCCACAAAGGGGATAAGAACAACATGGTAATGTATACTCATGTTAAATCAATACTATAGTGCACATTCATTTAATACACTATGCATAATACCATTAACGAATATAAATTCAAATAAGGTATCCATATAACCACATAATCCACACCGGGATACAATATAATCAACATGCCAGATAATCCACAACTGGGATACAATACAACCATATATCAAATAATCCGCACTTGGGATACAATATAACAATACCAAATAATCCCCACTTGGAATAACAATGCCACAATGTGACACATAAACATTTCTAACTAACGCAATAGTGTAATTATAGTCTCTACACTATTCAACTAATCACCAAGGGTATGAGACAAGTAAGGCCACTATGTATCATAAACCATTCCTACATAATCATTACACAACCTCGGATAACTTTAATAAAAGTTCAAGATCTACTTCCCAAGTTTGAACCACTTTGGTGAAGTTACAATTCAAGCATATCAACCATTTCCCGAACAATATTTAAACTACTTCCACAATTCCATTTTGACCCAATTATGACTTCATTGAGTAGCCCAAACATTCTACTTTAATCTAAGTTAAAGAGATTTCATTTTGTTTCCAGTTTAATTAGGTTTAAATAGCTCTAAAGTTGGTGCAACGTAACCAGGCCAGGGCACGACTCGTGCCCCAGGGCACGACTCGTGCCCCTTTTGGCCCTTCACAGAATCATGCGTCCCTTGACAGCACGACTCATGACATCCACTTGGCACGACTCGTGCCTGAGAGCACGACTCGTGCCAATTTTCCCCAATGTTGATCAGAACGACTTGGCACTCCTTGCACAACTCGTTACCACGAGTTGGTCATGGGCACGACTCGTGCCTAGGGGCACGACTCGTGCCACAGCCAGAATTTGGCATCAGCAGCAGTAACAACAACATATTTCCAAGAAACCAAATTTCCAACCAAGTTAACTCTAATTTGTGAACCTAAAGGGAATTTATAACTTGTTAACTTCATTCTAACTCATTTAATTCCAAAGTATCATGTCCTAAACATAGATCATTACCACTTGGTTTTTCCACCCAATTTACTACCATTTTTCAAGATTTCCATTCTAATCCAACCCAACCCATTTACTTCTATTCTTTACCACTTTCATGAACAACAACATTTTCTACAACACTAACTAAATCTTCAAATCCAAGAAGGTTTCCCCAAAGCATCAAATAACCATTATAACAACAATAACAACATTTCATAGCTCATGTACATTTAAAGAAGGGAAGGGTCATAATATCTCACTTCCTAACTCTAGTAACTTGGCCAAATCCACAATCAATACTTACACTTAAACCATTAATAACCCCAATTACTAATCTTCTTCCAACTTAGATCACTACTTTACAACTTAAGATCAATTCCAATTCAAATAACGTTATTCAAAATACCAAAAATCATTTTCTTTCAACAAGAGATTAATTAACACATAAAGTGAACAATTATTAGAAGGAAGTCATAATAACTTACCTTAGAATTTTAGGATGGAATGAGGATCTTCTTAGCTTGATAAACTCCCCTAGTTGCCCCAAGCACAAAAGTACAATTTGATTGGAAAATGGAGAAGGATTGAAGGCTCTAGGAACTTGGAGGTGAGACCTTCAAAGTAAAGCTTCCATGGATGGAATGAAGGAGGATGAAGAAGAAATGATTAAGGAGAATGTGGAGGATGGAGGAAGTATGGGAGGAGGGTAGTATCTTTGACTAAGGAGGGAGGAAGGGTGAGGGATTTAAGGGGAAAGGAATGGCCCCCCATGCCAAAAGATGAAAGGCTTTCCAATTTCCACACAAAAAAAGTCTAACTACCCACATTTTATTTATTTTATCCATTTCTATTATTATACTTCTCCCAAGATGCTTTATTTAATTTTCCAATTATTTCATCCTATTTATAAGAAATCAAGGATATAGAATGAACACATAATATTAACAATAATATTAAAAGTACATAAAGTCAACAATTAATATAAAAGGCATATAATATGATACTAAAATAGGTGCCTAGGGTTAGGGTCGTTACACAGACTCTGAAAAAGAGGATCCGGTGCTGACTCAGTTGAAGTGTACTCAGGCAAATATCTCCTTGTGGTCCCTGTTAACCTCTTCATACCCTCATAAGCTGAAGCTAGAAGGATGTTTGGCCAAGACCATGGTGCCCATAGATGTCACCCCAGATGAGGTCGTCCAGATGATTGGAAGCATCCACTACGGAAACATCATTACCTTCACTGACTTGGACCTACCAAAGTATGGGGCTAGTCATAACGAACCCCTTTACATCACAGTCCAGTTGGAAGAACGCTGGTTGCCATGAGTGTTAGTTGACGGAGGGTCCGCAATGAATGTCCTGCTAGCAAAGATGATGGACTTATTGGATTTGAAGCCCGCAGATTTGAAGCCTTCTAGTCAGACTATTAAGGCCTATGACTCCACTGCACGATCAGTTTTGGGGATTGCTACTCTCAAGTTGTGGTTCGGGAAAAAGGTCATGGATGTTGACTTCCAAGTAATTGAAATTCCGATCTCATTTACCACTCTGCTGGGACGACCTTGGATCCACTAGATAAATGGGGTAGCCTCTACTCTGCATCAATGCGTCAAATTTCAGTCAAGTGATGGTACTATCACCACCATTTACGGAAACAGTGTCACGATGGAAGGAACCAGCATTGGAGGTATCCCGATACTGGAAATCAAGCATGATGATGAAGGGTTTGCCTTGACCGGATTCTCTGTAGCTTCTTCCAAAGCACAAGTGTGTTGCACTGACCTCACTACTACCTCCGATAAAATCCCCCCTGCCATGCGAATGATGAGAAAAATGGGTTACCTTCCGGGGCTTGGATTGGGTAAAAGACTCCAGGGTCGCAATGCTATCATTGATGTAAAGGAACAGACTACCAGATATGGCTTGGGATACAAACCGAACTCTCGGGATGACAGAAAAGCTAAAGGCACAGTTCCAGGAAAACAAAGTGAAGGGGTCCATCTCCATCCTTACAGTTTGTCTCTGACCCATTACTTTACAAAAGGTGGAACCCAATACGGTGAAAGTGATCGCCAGATCTCCTTGAGAAAAACTCTTCTGGAAAACCTTGAGAAAGTTAGGGGAAAACCAGCAAATCCTGTTCGGAGAATGTTCCTTGACTTGCCAGACATTCCTGGAGCTACCACTACCGTTCAGAACGAGTATGTCTTCAAAGGAAACCCAGACAGTTGCAAAGAACCAGCACTCTTCTCATCCGGGGTAATGGATTTCTCTGCCTTCGAGTTAGCTCTTCCGAAGATCAGCCAGATAGAAGCTGCCAGTAGTGAAGACAGTGAGTGGGGTTTGCAAAAGTTGTGTGATGAAGAAGCACAGATCCCTGATTTGATCGAATTCAGCTCAGATGATGAGGTAGTTGCCGTAATTGGAGACGGTGCTGAAGAGCCTTTCGATCCCCGCACTTTGGTGACTAAGACAGAGATGTCGTTGAAGAATTGGGAGACATTCTCAGGGCCGATAGCCAGCCGACAGCAAATGATCACGAAGGTTGGATTGGTACCCCGTCCTTCTCAACCCAGTCGTGTCAAACACCCTGTCATCTATACAGTTGAGTCAGGAATCTTTGAATTCCAGTCCTCCGAGTCATCCAAAGGCCTCACGCCTGAGGATTATGAATATGTAACCAATGTCATCTTTCCTCTTGCTTTGAATGAAATGACAGATCTTTTTGAGTATCCTCTTATTGCCAACTTAACAAATGATAAATTAACTCAAAACTTAACAACAGTTAATAATGAATCATTTGAACAAGATGCAAACACACTAAACGAACAATACATTAAAGAAATCTTTAAGCAGGTTACAGAAAAAGAGGAAAATCGGGCCCAAGCTGCCGAGGAGGTTTTGACAAGTGTTAACTTGGGTACTGCCAAGGAACCTAAAGAGACACAGATTGGAAACTTCTTCCAGGGGGTTGAACGGGACAGACTGGTTAATCTGCTCAGAGAATACATGGACTTCTTTGCATGGTCATACAAGGATATGCCGGGATTAGACAGTTCGATAGTAGAGCACAGAATCCCTCTAGCACCAGATGCTAAGCCAGTGAAACAGAAGCTGAGAAAGATCAAGCCAGAATGGTCTCTACAGGTCAAAGAAGAGATTGAGAAGCTATTGCGGGTAGGATTCATTAAAGTCATCGAATATTCGACATGGTTGTCCAACATCATGACCGTAACAAAGGCCAATGGGAAGGTGCGCTGCTGTGTAGATTTTCGAGATCTGAACAAGGCCAGCCCCAAAGATGATTACCCCTTGCCAAACATAGACATCCTGGTGGACTCCACTGCCAACTACGAAGTCAAATCCTTCGTTGACGGCTTTGCAGGCTACAACCAGATCAAGATGGCCGAGGAAGACCAAGAAAAGACAGCCTTCACCACATCGTAGGGAACTTACTACTATACCGTGATGCCATTTGGGCTTAAGAATGTCGGGGCTACTTATCAAAGGGCAGCGACCGCGCTTTTTCATGACATAATCCACAAGGAGATTGAGGTCTACGTTGACGACATGATAATCCACTCCAAAGGCGAGGATGGGCAGCATTTTGTTGACCTGCGAAAGTTCTTCGAGAGGCTGAGATAACATTCCATGAGACTGAACCCTGCCAAATGCACCTTCGGAGTGACAAGGGGAAAAGTGCTCTGGTATATGGTCACAGTGTCAACGAAGTAGAGTGGCTATGCAGCCGACATGATGAGTTGGCTCTGCTCGATGAAAGAAGGCTCAAGGCCATGGAGCACACCCGAGCCTACCTGAGGCGAATGGCCAGAGCATTTGACAAGAAAGTCAAGTTCAGAGACATCAAGGAGGGTGACTTAGTGTTGAAAGTGAAGCCCCCTACCAGAGACAACCCCCCTGGGAAAATGGGAACCCATTTGGATCGGCCCGTATGTGGTGCAGAAGATACTATCGGGAGGAGCCATGAAGCTTGCAGACCTGGACGGCAATCCCTTTGTCCACCCAGTCAACGGCGATAAGCTCCGAAGGTACTATGTCTAAAAAAAAAGAAGAAAAAAGCTTAGTGCAAAAAGAGTAATACCCAGCTAGGGCCGAAAACCCAAAAAGGGCGGTCTAGGCAAAAACAAATGGTTGCACATAAAAAAAAAAAACAGAAAAAAAAAAGAAAAAATCTTAGTGCAAAAAGAGTAATGCCCAGCTAGGCTGAAAAACCCAAAAAGGGTCGGTCTAGGCAAAAAACAGGGCTGCACAGAAAAAAAATAATAAAAAAAAAGAAAAAGGCCAAAAGACCTAATCCTGATAGTTCACCAGAATGAACTACGAAGACCTGAGCCCCTTAGTCTTTCTTGTAAAAGGGGAACGTAGGCAGCCATATATGGTTCGGTCTAAACAATAAAAAAGGGCGATCAAGTTTCCATGAAATGCGTCCTAAACAATAAATAATAAAGGGCAATCAAGTTTTCATAAAACGGGTCCTGAGCAATCAATAAGACATCTGAAATTTCCATGAAATTGTGTCTTGATTAATTTCTAAGATAATATCTCTTGTTCATTACAAGTTAAAAACTTCTTGATGAGTTCAAGCACGGTCTACTCTTGACTCTGCTAACCTGCTACAAAGATCTAAAATACAATAAAATGCCTAATAAACTACTGTGTTTGCAAAATGGCAATAAGGGAATCCTAAGAAAAGATCTATCAGCTGTCATTCACTGAGTCTTCTTTGGTCTTCTTCCCTTTACCTCGACCTCGTCGAGTATTCTTTCTCTTCTTCTCTATGATGTCGGTCTCCCTCATCCCGACCTCCGGTATCCTCACTGGAGCCTCCATCAAACCTGTGTCAATAAGTGCCCTCTCAATACGGGCACGAGTGGGCACTTCCTCCCTCTGATCCTTAGTCAAGGGAGCGACTTCAGAAAGCCTCTTATATCGAGCCTCCATATCCCTGATAAGGTCACCCGACTGGTTATGGCGACTCGCCTTAGCTTCAGTCTCCCTCAGAGTCCTACTCGAGTCGCAGTCAGTCCCCAATAAAGCCTGACGTCTCTCTCCCAATATGACCTGAGTCATTCCTATCTCCCTCTCGTACCAATCCAAGTAGGCTGTGGTCAAGATGGTACTCTTCCTGCTCCTGAGAATAGCCCTGGGTGGGAAAGTAGTATATGTCCAAGCCCTCGAGAAGAATGAGAAGTTGGCTAGATCCCTCATGTCTAAAGGCACCACCTCCATGGTATGGATGTCCTCCCAATCGTCCAACGACTCCTGTAAGGCCCCGAACTGCCTAGACACCAAGAAGGGTATGTAGAAGGATGACCAACAAAACCCTGGAACCCTCACCACATAGGAATCCTGAAACGTCCTCCGGGTCTGCAACCTCCAGTGAGGTACCCACCAACGAATATCCGAAGTGGATAACCTAGCCATCATCAGCTCCCAGTCACCCTGGTCCTACTGCCTAGGCAAACCCCTCCGAGAAATTACCCAAGGGCACTGAGTCGGCAAAGCACCTGGCAAAGACCCAAGCCTCTCCTACAGCCATAAAGTCAACACGGCCGGACTCCCAGACCTCATGAAACGGTCTCCCCTAGCCATCCTGTCAATGCCGTGCAGGGTCTCACCCAAAACCAATGGGACAATGTCTTTCCCAGCCCTGCAATCCCTGACCATGTCCAAGAGGCCACCATGATAGATCCCCACGGACTCAGCAGTGAACAGAGATGACAATATGCAGAGGATAAAGGCATCCATAGCCACCGTGGTCATAGCCATATCCGAAGACCCAAACCTGCTCGGGATATCAGAAAGGTCATTCCTGTCCGGAGCTATCATCATCCTCTCAGCCTCTCCCAGAGATATTTACAGAAAAGATGCAAGCTTTATCGCCACCGGAACGTCTTCGATTAGAGGAATCGATATAGCCTCAATTTCTGGACCCCCAATCAAGGCTCGGAAGTCTTCATAGGTTGGAACAATCTCATTGTAAGAAAAGCATTAAACGTGTCTCCGGACGTCCCAAAACCTTGCTGCTGCTCTCAAAATGTCCCAATCGGGCGGGAGATCCTTCAAATGCCATAAAGATTTGATCTTGAAGGTAGAATCGAACATCCCCTTGTGAGTTTGAAAGTTATACCTCACCCAAGATTGAAGATCGGACAGAAAACGATCTCTCTTCCCCTTTTGCAATCTAACGGGTTTCTCCATTGCAAGATGATCAAAGTTGATGTCTTTAGGTCTAATATGTGCTCTGGGAACAGTTGGGACAAGTCTAGAGTGAAAATGAAATGAAATGGCCAAGCCTTGATTTTATTAGAAAAAGACCGCCCGACATTAACTGTAAGCCGCACGGCCTCATTTGCTCCCAGGACCAGACCGCACGGCTTCATTTGCCTGATGTGGAAAACAATCTGCAGCAACCAAAGTTGCTGCCCAAGAGGAGTTCTCACCCCACTTTCTCAATGAAACCTGTCCCAAAACATGTCCAAAGACCAACCATGCAGTTATATACCATTACAAATCATTTTGGGCCAGTTTCAGCCTCAATTCCAAGCAAAAAAGCAGCCCCGAGGCTCAAGTAATATGCAAATTCATAAAGCATAAATTAGAAAAGTAAATAAAACAGTAATACATATTTTTCGCCCCATCGGCGCCCAAATAAAGCAAAAAAAATAGACAAATTGTGCATAAAAAAGTGTTCATTGTTTGTTTTCTTCCTAATAGATCGATTCTAAGGACCTCCTAGGCCTCTGATCCCTCCTCATCGCTACTCAGCTCATAGAAGCTAGTCTCCCTCATCAAATCCTCACTATCACTCACATCAGAAAGATGGACATTCTCATGCTCGTACTCAGCTAGCTGCTCCAGGATGCCGGCATTAGGTCCCTGTCCCCGAGGCAAGGCACTAGAAGAGTACTCCGAGGCCGACGAGGTGGATGCCGTGCTCCCTACGTGCCTCCTTTTGCGTACGGGCTCCTGCACGTTCGCTGCAACCTTTGAAGCGCAAGCCAGCTTCTTCACGAGGGACCGACACACATCCTTCCAGCCCCTGTTCTGCCTGACCAAGCCGTCATAAGTGCGAGCTGGAACCTGAGAAAAAGAGAAGAAAATCTCAGAAAAATCTCAGAATCAGAAAAAGCAAAGGAATCTGAAAAAAGGGAAAAACCCTAAAGTGTACTCACAGTGCTGTCAGGCGGCAGAGTATACTGGGGCTCCCTCTTGTCGGGGACAGGTATCCTGAACCTCCTCGGTACCCCGTTGACCACATAAGAGAGATGAGCAGGAGGTATCGGCGGGTCAGTAGGCTCGGCTTCCCCATATCCCTGAGTGACAGCCAACTTCACTAGCTTCTGTGGCGTCCTCAATCGCTGCTCTACAAAGGCAGCATATGGGGTAGCCAGGTCAAAATACTCCTCAGCGGCCACGCCTGCCTGATACCTCGCTATCTCATCCGCCGACCAGTCCCTGGGCTACAGCATCCGTGCTGGAGGATCAAAAGGAGTAATGGCATCCAATGGAGGGATATGTCCATGCTACCTAGAAAAGCGATCCCCCAGATAAATGATATCGCAAGTAAGCCCGGTCAACCACCGCCTCTGCCTCGTCGCCTCCATGGCATCCCCTAGCAGAATCTCCAGGTACCTCCCCCAAGGGTAGAAGTCCACTCCATCGTGCCCATCCCTGTTGATTACCGGTCTAACCATCTTTTAGTCAAAGGTGATCCGGGTCTTCCCGATGAACTTGTCCCTAGCATCTCCCCTCCAGCAAATCATAGCAGGGAAGATAGTAGAATCACTCTGCTGGTTCCACGGAAAGAACCTGATCACCTCGCAAAACCAGACCTGCATGTTCAAAACATAGAAAGGTCATTTCTCTCATAAAAAAAGTCTCAAGACAGAAAGATAAAGAGAGAAAAGAAGGTGAGAATACCTCAAGAGCAAAGGAGAAGCAATCCATCGAAGCAGCCTTATTCCGGCTGTACAAATCTAGGGAGAAGTAAAGCTCCGCCAATCCAGCCTCGCCCCAAGAGACCATCCCAATACCATCCACATCCTCCAAGGAGTCCAGAAGGCAAACCAAAGCCAAAGTCCCAGAATTGGCAAAAATGGTGACTGACAGCATCAACCACAGAAAGGCTCTCGTAAGCTGGTGGGCAGTCACCTCATTAGCAGCAAATCCCTGCATACAGTTCTGGACTGCCACCTCAACATTCCTAGTCTCCATCCCCAGCCCCTTAGGTTGGAGGTCAAACCCAACTAGAGCTCTAAACTCCTCAGCCGTGATATGGTCCCTCCAAGTCACAGGCCTCCCGATGAACTGCAGGCCTGTGATAGCAGTAAAGTCTGCAGGCGTCACTGTCACCTCCCCCCCAGCTAAGGTGAAAGCTATGGGTGGTGTCCCACCAGAACTTTGAGAGGGCCTGGATCAAGCCCTTGCTCTTCGAGGTCACATGAATACCTCTGCCGATAGCCTCAACAAACAAATCCAGGTCGGTAGCCCTCACTAGCTGCTTGGGGTTCACCCCATCCTTCTCAAAATCGGGCATCCTCTCCCATAGCCTCACGGAAATCTCAGAAGGTCCCCTAGATTTGTTCTTCTGTAGGAGAACGCAACAAAAAATGTGTCAGTCCTTCATCTCATTTCAAAAGCATGCATATATTCAAAAGTGCACATATTTTCAAAAGAGAGGAATTCATAAAGATTTCTAGCATCCTTTGCATAGAAAACGTGTCTTTCATCACTTGAAACACGTCATGTCAAGCACATTGTTCTCCTAAGCACAAAATTCTGATTTTCAAAATTATTTGCTCATAAGCATTAATTTTCTAAAAAAATGGCATGCATGAATCCTTTTCATCGTCCAGAATCCCGCTTTCTCATCCATAATCAAAAATTGACCTAGTTTTAGCACATGCAAGAACTCCGTCACATTTTAGACAAATGTCTTTCTTACTTTATTTTCGAAAAAATGGGTCATTCTCATTATTTTTCAAATAAATTGCACATGCATGTTTGTTCATCTTCTTAGCCTCATAGGTTAATCATCAAGGTTCCAAAATCATCATCAAAAATCCTAGGAAAATTCGAGAAATTCCTAAAACTCGGGTCAAGCCCTAAAATCAATCAAAATTCAATCAAAATCGACGGAATCGAGCAAATCATGGATGCTTACCCCAACCGATTGAGGTTTCATCGACTTGTGCTCCCTCTTGCCCGGATAAAACTCGGAAGGAGGCGTATTGAAATCGTACTTCCTCTCCGTTCGGAAAAGCTCTCTCCTCCTCCTTCGAGCGGCCTCGGAGATGTTCCTCCTTGCTTGCCTTGGTATAGGATTTCCTTCCGGATCCATCTAAATCAGTAGAAGCAAAGGGATGGAAGGATTTTCGAAAATTCTTTCTCTCTTCTCTCTCTCTTTCTCGGCAGCAGAGGGCGGCAATGATGCACAATGCTCGTTCAAATCTAATTTTAAATAATCTGAAAAAAACAGACTTCTAGCCATGCGGCCTCTTTTGCCCCCATCTCATGCCGGGCGGCTTCTTTTGCCCTGAGCAGAAATTACATCTTTACCCTCTGGTCTTTCCACTTGGACATACAACTCCCGTTATTTCTTAACTAGAGTAACGCTGTGATTCCAAGTATATCCGTTATCTCCGAGAAGAATCAATTTCTCTCCCCAGTCGCCTCCATTACTTCCGTTATAACGGAATGACGCTAGGTGAAAACCTCCGAATTGTCAAAGTTCAAAACTTAAGCTACCTCTATCACAGATTGAGAAGTACGCTCAAGTTCTTTAAACTTAAGCTACCTCTATCACAGATTGAGAAGTACGCTCAAGTTCTCCAAACTCAAGCTACCTCTATCACAGATTGAGAAGTACGCTCAAGTTCTCCAAACTAAAGCTACCTCTATCACAGATTGAGAAGTACGCTCAAGTTCTCCAAACTTAAGCTACCTCTATCACAGATTGAGAAGTACGCTCAAGTTCTCCAAACTTAAGCTACCTCTATCACAGATTGAGAAGTACGCTCAAGTTCTCCAAACTTAAGCTACCTCTATCACAGATTAAGAAGTACGCTCAAGTTCTTTAAACTTAAGCTACCTCTATCACATATTGAGAAGTACGCTCAAGTTCTCCAAACTTAAGCTACCTCTATCACAGATTGAGAAGTACGCTCAAGTTCTCCAAACTTAAGCTACCTCTATCACCCGGTTGAGAAGTATGCTCAAGTTCTCCAAACTTAAGCTACCTCTATCACGGATTGAGAAGTACGCTCAAGTTCTCCAAACTTAAGCTACCTCTATCACAGATTGAGAAGTACGCTCAAGTTCTCCAAACTTTAGCTACCTCTATCACAGATAGTGAAGTATGCTCAAGTTCTCCAAACTTAAGCTACCTCTATCACAGATTGAGAAGTACGCTCAAGTTTTCCTAACTTTAGCTACCTCTATCTCCTCGATAGTGATGTAAGCTTTAGTCTCAATCAGGTGACAACCTCCATTAATTGTCAAATCAGGTGACAACCTCCACTAATTGTCAAAATCTCAAGGATCCTAGACATCGTTCCTAACTATCTAGTGATGCTTGAACTACGATCAAGGCTTGATTCCTCCGAGATACGTAGGTAGCCTTTCATAAAAGGTCCAGCCATCCGACCGCAGTGGTCACCCTCTTCCATCATCGTTCCTCAGTGGTGAGGCAGCCTTTCATAAAAGGTCCAGCCATCCGACCACTTTGGTAGCCCCTTTTGTCATTCATCACTCCTCAGTGGTGAAGTAGCCCCTCATAGAGGTCCAGATATCCGACCACATCGGTCACTTCTAGCATATCCCCAGTAGGATCAGTCGCTTGACCTCCCAGGTCACTTTTCCTTCTATTTCCTCAGCAAGAGACCAGTTTCTCTTCGCCATTCCTCAGCGGATCTTTTCTGAACTTTGGCCTGGCTTCATTCCTCCGAGATACGTAGGTAGCCTACTTTAGGTTCAGCCAATTTGTAACATATGACACCCCCTTTCCCCAGCGGATTCCGAACTAAGATTATGGCTTGATTCCCACCTGGGATACGTAGGTAGCCTTCCAAAGATTCAGCCACTCGACCACCTTGGTCACCCAATTCGTCTCGGCATTCGTCAGATCGGATCCTTTTCTATCGAAAACCCCACTCGCCCTGAAAGTGACGTTGCCGGGGGGCTTCTGTAAGTACCCAAATCTGGCTCATGCCTTCCGGTTAAGTTTCCCGGCAATTTCCCGGACTTTCCTAAAGTTCGGGAGCAATTCGAGAACTATTCCGAACCTTTCGAGGGGTGAAAGGATTACTTGGAATGAATAAACCACGTTTTCCTTAATATGAAAACCCTTCTAGAAGTGCCACCTTGCATGATTCTAGAAAGATGCTGAGTCACAAGGGATAATGCCGCACGGCTGCATTAGGAGTGAACTCCTAGCCGCATGGCTTCATTGGCGATTTCCAGACTGTCTATAAATAGAGGCCTCCTCTACCCATTTTAGACAGAAGCAATTTTCAGCACACAAACTCTCCCAAAACATCCCTACGAAAATCCAGGAAGTTGTGAGTGCCAAGAGCCACCTCCCTCCTCCTTGAAGCCTCCAAGAGTTGGTCCCTTCCCTAGGTGAACTCCAAAGAAGAAGAGGTCAACACCATTAGTAACCTCTCACCCCCTTATCTTGCATTATACTTGTTTATGTGATATACTTGCTCCTTGCATTTACATATTGCTATTTATTGCTTGGTATTTGGTTTATTGTTGTTAAAGATCATATCTTTGAACATGTAAATCATATCCCCTTCCCCTTTGCAATCATTTGCATTAACATAAGCATCTTTTGCTCATAAAAATGAAGTGTTTGCATTAAAGGTGCATCCTTTGCACCTAAAAATCTCTTTTTTTTTACATAAAAATGATATCTTTATGCATCCTTTGCACTTAAAAATGTATTCTTTACATTAAAATTGCATCCTTTGCACCTAAAACCCATTTTCATGCATAAAGATGTATCCTTTGCATCAAAAATCATTCCTTTACATAAAAAATTGCATCCTTTGCACATGAAATGCTATTTTTCCACATAAAATGCATCCTTTGCATTAAAAATCATTTCTTTACATCAAATAGCATCCTTTGCACTCAAAACGTCATCTTTTCATTAAAATGTCATTTTTATCTTAAAACATGCATTCCCCATGTCCCCATTGGTATCCTTCGGAACGGACCGGTGTAAAGATCCTATCTTTACATCGTTTCTTCCATTAAAGGTGCCACAATCTCTTTAGAAAGGGATAAAACTTGAACCCTATATCTCCGATTATCACTTGAGACGAGTATAGTAGTCCCTACACAAGATCAATCGTCTCAAGGTGTAGGATTGATGGGATAAGATCACTCCTTTCTAAAGAACTTCATTTTGGACTATAAAAGAGAGTCCTTCTCTCGATCACGCAAGACCCAAGGTCAAATAGCGATGATCACAAGTCCAAGATGAGGATGGGATCAAAATCTCGAACACATAAAATCCAAGGAATCCTGAGCGATAACCAACTAAATGGTTTATACGTCCAGAAGACGACTTGGAACATTCCCCCCCCCCTCTTTTCAACACATGCACAAAAGAAAGCACGCAAGCAAGCACGAAAAATGGGATCTTGGGAGACTTGCTACGGCAAGGCACCTTGGGTGAACGACGATCCGTTCTTCCCTAGGGGTAACTTAACCTCCGAACCCTAAATCCTTTTTTTCAAAGTTTTGAGGAAATCAAAATGGCGTGACGACTCCGTTTTTTTCAAATTAAACCGGATGTTTTCAAACTCGAGTGAATCCAAACTAAAAAACAAAAAAAATAGAATTTGGGCACACATTCACACATACCCCACACAAAGGCCTCCATCAAGCCATACACTTCCCAAATCACATCCCTACCATCACCTTGACTAAGTCAACGACGGCAGCGACATTATAGAATAACAAGTGTTGCTAATCATTAAGTGATTGCTCTCATATCGACGATAAGCTAGGGGCTTTTCCTCCCCCCTCATGTGCATCAAGCAAGTTCAAGCAAGGGCTTCTTAAAAAAATAGAAAAAAAAAGAGCCAAGGACCCAGCACCGCTAGTCAGAAGCTCAATAGGGGAAGGCAAAGGCAAAAGCATATCATAAGTCCTTAAGCTATATTCAAATTCTTTCTCTTCCCGTGAAAGAAATGATCAAGAAGCAATAGAATCATTGAAGTAGCCGTCAAATACGACTTGTCAAGGAATCACCTTAAGGCCCGTGCCTCATCATCCAACCTTCCGTCCGATCCTTTTCGCCAAAGGTCGCACAAATCTTCATGCCCTTGTCCCAAAGACAAACACGGTTCGGCCTCGAATTACGGCAACCTGAGCTCCTTACCTTAAGGAAAGTAGGCAACCAGAATCGGTCCAATCATAAGCACATGCAAATCCATAAACCCAGTCTAACCAATGACCTCTCCTATACACAAATATTCTCTCACACCTGACCCAACTCGATCCTTGATACCGGTTGACTTTCTCCTCATGATTAATCAAGCATATCAAGTTTAATTGTTGAATAACCCGAACATCAACAAAGGGTTTTAAGCAAACATGTGATCATTGTGAACAAATCAAGTTTTTAGATGTCTCGACAAGTCTTCTTTTTCAACAAAATAGGAAAAAATAGAGCTAAACACTGATTTTCTGTCAGCAAGGGTTTCCATACACTTTTACATGATTTTCAGTGCTCATACTCTCTCAAAAGAGTCAAACCCAAAAGCATGTTTTTTGTTCCTACATCAAATAAGGCATTCACACGAAAAGGGACCCGTTCTCACCTTTTCCAAAAAAAAAAATGCCCTTGCGAGTGTACATTACAAGTCATTTCTTTCACATTTTTGGTTGACTGATTGATTAAAAAATAAAAAGTAAAAAATTCATACATAGGTGCTAAAGAACATACCTAGCTAGATTGAAAAGCCTAAAAGGGCAGTCTAAGCAAAATCAGGGTTGCACCATTCTCCCCCTCTCTGTCTCCCCTTTGCTCACAAAAAAGGGTCGAACTACCGATACCTGAGCCCCTCAGCCCGAGGGGAACGTAGGTAGCCTTCATTGGTTCGGTCTAAAAAACACAGAAAATTCCAAAAATTGGATGCCATTAAGGCTCAGACAAGAAGCAAGCAAGGGATTTTGCATCTCGATAAAGCTTTAAAGTAAATCACAAATCATTACAGTTAAAACACTTCTTGATGAGTTCAAGCACGGTCTACTCTCGACTCACAACATGCTAAGATAACATAAAACATCCAGTAATTAATGTAACTGCAATGACAATGAATGGATACTCAGAGTTCAGAAGGTCATTCCATGCTGCTCGCGCTTGTCCCTTCGTCATTCTTTCCTTTCTTCCCTCGCCCCCGGCAAGTCATTTTTCATTCCACAGGAACTATCTCTGTTTCCCTCCTTCCTAGATCAGGAGTCCTCCCTGTCATGTCAAGCAATACGATCGCTCTCAGAGCATCGTTCGCCCGTGCCTCGGCTCGGATCTCCTCCCTACGAGTCTGTAAAAGGGGACCCCTCTCTGCCAATCTGCCAACTCTCGCTTCGTAGTAAAAAAAAACATCCCCTCTGATATCTTGAAGGTTAGCCGAAGCTTCTGCACTCCTAAGGTTGCAACCAGGACGGAAAACCTGCCCCAGAATGGCCTCACGCCTGCTCCCCAGAATCATTTGAGCTTGTTCAAGGTGCCGCTCGTACCAATCCAAATACTCAGTGGTCAGAACAACACTCTTTCTGTACCTGAGAAGTACCCACGGGAAGAAGAGAAGAATACTTCCATATCCTTAGAAAGAGAAGGAAAGCATTTGGGTCTGTCATAGAGAAAGAAGCTACTTCCATAGTGGTGATGTCATTCCAGCCCAACAAAGGCTCCTTCCTCATCCCAAACTGCTTGGAAACAAAGGAAGGAATGTAGAAAGAAGACTGAAACAGCTCAGGAACCCCGACAACATAGGAACATTCCTGAAGAGCCCTCCTAGTTTCTATCTTCCAATGAGGAACCCACCAGCAAATGTGGTGCATGCCGAGCCTGGCCATCCACCTCTCCCATTCAGACTGATCTGTCTCTAAGACCAGAGGTCGCTGAGCAAAGGTCCACGGACTGAAGGACATCGGAGCAACGGGCATAGCTTTGAGCCTCTCTCGCAACCATATGAGCACAGCAGGGCTTCCTCCGCGCATGAATCGGTCCCCCATTGCCAGACGGTCTATACCGTGGAAGGTTTCCCCTAGAACCAAAGGAACGATATCCTTGCCCGCTCGGCAGTGGGTTGGCCAAAGCATCCAGAAAAGAAAAACATCAGGAGGATTCGCTCCATGCAAAAAGAGTAGCCGAGAACTCGTACCACAAAAGGCCCAAACAAGATCATCCGAATCATGCTCACCTTTGATCACATGAGGTAATGACTTAGGGAATCATCACATACAATTGGCCAGATTCACGGGCCCAACCTTCCCGAAGAAAAAAACAAACAATGCTTCTGCCCAATGGATGCCTGCAACCAAACTCTCATCAAAAGGTGGATCCCTAGTGGTAAACCATAGCCTGGTAATAGCAGTGAAGAAAATAGGGGTCATGATCGACTGTCCTCAACTGAAGTGGAATGTATAAGTGGTGAACCACCCAGACTTTCAGAAAGACCTTAACGATAGCCATCACTTTTGCATTTTGTTGATACTCTGCAAATATTTCAACAATTCGGTCAAAGGCATCACACGTCCTCAAATATTTTCACAAATTCGGTCAGAGGCGCCACACGTCCTCAAATATTCCAATAATTTGATCAGAGGCGCCACACGTCCTCAAGTATTTCAACAATGCGGTCAGAAGCACCGCACGTCCTAAAATATTTCAGAAACTTAGTCAGAGACGCTAGGTTCTCAGCGTTGTCAACGTCAAGGAAGCTGCCTCAACCCCCATATACCACAAACATTTCAAGCTCATGCGAAATGCGTAAAACACAAAAAAAGGAAAGTAGAAACAACTCCTAAGTTATCACCAATAAAGTGCAAATAAAAGAGTTCATTACATGTGAATACATTGTTCATATAAATACAAATATTTTGTTGCTCTCCTCACTAACATACACAGAAAAGAAAAGAAAAAGTCCTACTCTGAGTCATCGGCACCACCACCTGGTAAATACTCCCGCATCCCGGTGCCTCCGCCAGCCACCTCGTCATCCTCAGTGAACTCGGCACCTTCCTCGACCGGATACTCCGTGAAGTCTACAGAAGTAAGAACGAAGAAGGAAAAGAAGACGAGCCATCCCTCCACTCCTTGGCCAGCACCTGCAGTGTACTCAACTCTCCTCCTCGCAAAGGCCCCGTACTCCTCACCATCCAAAACATAATCTTCGGCGTCCACCGCGGCCCGATATCTCTCAATGTCCAGGTGGCTCATCTCGGAAGGGCTCTGCATATGAATCGGCGGATCCCTTGGAGCACGAGGAGCAACACCATCGCCATGCTTTCAGAAGACTCTCCCTTCCAAACATATCACAAGTCAGGAACCGCATGACACTTCTTATCCCAAAAATCCATTTCAAACAAATTTTTTCGGGCACCCAAAGTTCCATATACTCACATTGCATACAAAAAATATACTATCAAAATAACTTAAGGTACAAACGCCTTCATCTCAGTTAGGTCCAGACGCCTAAGAATAGTCTCAACTTAGGTCCAGATGCCTCAGAATAGTCTCAACTTAGGTCCAGACACCTCAGAATAGTCTCAACTTAGGTCCCAACGCCTTCCAAAATCTCAAACTAAGGTACAAACGCCTTTATCTCACTTAAGTACAAACGCCTCCATACCTTAATCTTTATACGGCCCTTAAACTGTATTCCAATCTTGGCATGGCCCGTAAACCATACCTCAACCCTCATACGGCCCTTAAACCGTATTCCAATCCTGGTATGGCCAGTAAACCATACCTCAACTCTCATACGGCCCTTAAACCGTATTCCAATCTTGGTATGGCCCGTAAACCATACCTCAACCCTCATACGGCCCTTAAACCGTATTCCAATCCTTGTATGGCCTGTAAACCATACCTCAACCCTTATATGGCCCTTAAACCGTATTCAAATCATGGTATGGCCTGTAAACCACACCTCAACCCTCATACAGCCCTTAAACCGTATTCCAATCCTGGTATGGCCCGTAAACCATACCTCAACTCTCATACCGCCCTTAAACCGTATTCCAATCCTGGTATGGACCGTAAACCATATCTCAACTCTCATATGGTCCTTAAACAGTATTCCAATCTTGGTATGGCCCATAAACCATACCTCAACCCTCATACGGCCCTTAAACCGTGTTCCAATCTTGGTATGGCCCGTAAACTATTCCTCAACCCTTATATGACCCTTAAACCGTATTCCAATCTTGGTATGGCCCGTAAACCATACCTCAACCCTTATACGGCCCTTAAACCGTATTCCAAATCTTGATGTGGCCCTTAAACCACACCTCGACCCTCATACGGCCCTTAAACCTTTTTCACACACAAACTATGATTGGCTTGATTCCCACTAAGGGATATATAGGAATCCTATCAAAGGGTCCAGTCGTCCGACCGACACGGTCATTTATCTCTCCCGACGAGCAGTCCAGATCGAGATTCTTATTTTTATCGACGACCCCACTTCCTTCATAAGTGACGTCACCGAGGGGCTTCTGTAAGTACCCCAATCCGGACCGCTCTCCATCCGAGCATACAGAAAACACTAAGGGTTCACCTCCCCGCGATTATGAAGACTCGTAACATCCCAAAGACCAAACTGATCAAAGCAAACCAAAAGAGGGACTTTCCAGGCATTAAGAATTGTCAAAAGGGCGCTGCAGGGATGGCACGAAAGTAAAAAAAAATCTGGCATTACCTATTGAGCTGTGCGGACCTGTTTGTAATTATGGTAATTCTTGCGGACTTCCTTGTCAACACACCAACGACACAAAAGTCAAGAAAATGATGACAAATCTGACAGTGCTTGGTTGGTCCGTGCGGACCACTTTGTCCAGTTTCAGAGCCTATAAATACAGCCCTCTACAGTCTCATTTACACATACCAAAAACATCTTCCAACCTTCCTCTAGCTTTCCCCAGCCATTCCGAGCCATTTTGGCCCATCCTGAGGCATCCTGGTCCATCCCGAGCCATCCCGGTCCATCCCGATCAACCCCCAACGCAAAATAACCCCCATTGGCCCACACTCACTCACAAACGCCAACAAACACCCTACAACGACTCAAAAGCGGTCAAAATCCGTGAGATCACCAAGCGTGAAATGAGAGTTAATTAGAGGAGATTGTGCCCAAGTGAGAGCATAATTTCTCTCCTCTTTAAACCACCCTAAATCAACCACATTCCCCCAAGGAAGATAGAAAGAAACCAACATTGGTAAGAGCTCCTCTTTAAATACATCATGTATAATGTATTCATTACTTATTTCCAAAAGTACTTCATTTCTTAAAACACACACACACACATACACACACAACTTTCAAAAAAGAATGATTTAGAAAGACTCATGTATATGAGGCGCGTCGGGTGAGCTCAAAAATCTCTTCCCGATGCGTAACCTGACCTCCGAACTTAAAATCTCATCACACAACAAAGAACTTTTTTTCAATGTATTGGGCATAATCAAAACGGCGTGGCGAATCTGTCTTTTCAAAAGAAATTCATTCGTCCAATCCATGAGGCAAACCCCTCACCGGATCGAGTAATTTCAGGGCCGCGTGACATTCGGCTAGTTCATTAGGGGAGAAACTGATAACCTCCTCTTCCTTATGAATCCAGGCGGGGATGTGATAGACCTTACTTAGCTCGTGGATCTGATCTTTTAATTTTTTGTTGGAGACAATTTCCTCTCGTAGGACATAGAGTTTGGCCCTAGCAGGTCTGTCTTCCCTTTCTTTCATCTTCCTTATCTTCATCATCGTCATCCGTTCTTCTTCGCATGTTATCCTTTATCATAACGTAGCGGTCAAGCTTTCCCTAATCTACCCATATTTGGATCATTCTCTTGAGGGAGATGCAATTTTCTGTGTCGTGTTCGTGATCCTTGTGAAAGGCACAGTACTTGGAGCTGTCACGGGTGTACTTTGTTATTTTATGAGCGATCAGGGATTTTGTAGATTCAACAACTACATGATTTATGTGATTGGTTTTTTGAGGGGGTAAAAACCTCGGCTTTTTCAGTAGTGTGAGTTCTATTCTTCCCCTTATAGCCACTTCCATTTGAGGCCTGGTGTAAGTGCTCCAATTTGAGCTTGTTAGAATTTTCGTTAGAAAATTAACGAAAGTTATAACATTTCTAACAATTCCTAACTATCCTAACATTTCTAACAAAGTGAGGGTAAAATGGGCATTGTTATTTAAGGTTAAACCTTAAAAAGAATCTCAAAAAGCAAAACAAAAGAAGAAAACCAAAAATGGCAATGGCTGGAAACAAAAAACTGGCTGTTAATTTGAAATTTCAAAAAGATTATTCCTCTTGTCCAAAGCCTGAAGCTGCATTTAATGAACAAAGGCACGCCGCAGTCCCGTCCGCGCGGATGGGTTTGTAATTTTCGTAGGGCTATAAATTGAGCCCTCCAGTCACAAAAATAAGGAGGAAGAACACATTTTGCACCGAACCTCGGCGAAATATAGAGAGAAACAAAGGAGAATTCTTCAAGAATTGTCACCTTTTTCTCTCCAATCTTTCCCAACTCATACTCATCCACTCACTCTCATATTCAAGCCCTAAACACTCATACACTCAAGCCAAACACTCAAGAACACAAGGAAGATTGGTAAACCCTCCTCTTCCTAACCCCAAATCTCATCCATGCATGCATCTTCAAACTACAAAATGTAGTTCTTTCATCTTCTTTCTAGATCTAAGAAGATCACCATGGAAGACCATCTCCATGGGTGATCTTCTACAAAGATCAACATTATTTTCAAAGCTTTTCTTGCTTACTTGCAAAAATGCACTTTCAAAACCCTAAAAACCATTTTCAAGCACTAAATCTTGATTTCAAAGGGTAAAATCCCCTTCCCAAGCAAATGAAATGCTTAGTCCTAATGTACTCCAAGGATGGTTTGGTATAGTTGATTCAACACTAAAATGTCTAGTGATCACTAACCAAAACCTAGGGAAATGGGGACAAGCATGGATGCAAAACCCCCTTAAAATCATATTTTCTTTCTTGAGAAGTTGCTGTCCAGTAGCAATTTTCTCAGACCTCAGTCCATGGTCTTAATTTTTGGACACAGATGAACTTGGAATTTGGTGTTGACTACAAAATACTTTTTGTAGCCAACATCCAGAGCTTTCCAGACATATTTTTATCTTATTTTTTGGGTGAGTAAAACTCCTCTTTTCAAATTTTCTTTCAGAGGCTAGTTCATCAGCTTCTGGGAATCCAGATCTCATATCTGAGGTTTCCAGAAGGTTTTGACCCCTCAAATCTTCTCCAAAATGGAAAATTCCTTCGCACAAACTTTATTTAAGGTGTCTAGAACAACTTTCATTCTCTGAGTTTATCCAGATTATGAAGTTTTAAGACCCTTGAATCCCTTTCAAAATCAAAGGTCCACTGCCTTTTTCATTCTGGCAGAAATGGCTCTCAACTTCAAAAGGTCTTTTGAGTACCAAATCTCAATCCAAAAATCTTCCAAAAAATCATGGGATCAGTTTAAAGTCTTAAAAAGATATCCCAATTTTTACTTTTCTGAGTTTCAACTTATTTTGGCCAAAACACACACACACACACACACACAAATGATTTTCAGCTTGGAAGACTCGTTTTACGAGGCGCGTCGGGTGCACACTAACGTCCTTCCCGACGCGTAACATGACCTCCGAACCTAAATCTCTGATCTCGGGCTTTTTTCAAAGTTTTGGCCCTCAAAATTAAAATGGCGTGGCGACTCCGTTTTTTTCCGGTTTTATTTGGTTTTTCAAAGAAACGCAAAAATCGAATTTTTCCCGCGAAATGGCAACATCATCACAAAGGGCGACTACTGGGACTAAGCTTTTTAATAAAAATGGTATTCGGTATATTGGTGGAAACCACTAAATTTCCCGTTATCGCCTCCTAACACGAGTCGGGATAAATTGTGGTCTAACAATCCCACGTACCGGTATCACCGTTTTCAAAAAAAGCTTTTGAGGGTCAAGCTTCCGTCCCGGCTTTGAAAATCATTTTTGTGTGTGTGTTGATTTTTGCACGCCATGTTGTTTTGGCCGCCTCGGAGAAAGTCAAAATTTTGACTGTCGGAATAATGTCCCTAACTCGTCGGAATTTCCGTGCTTACGTGCTTATGTGCTCATAAAAAAAATCAAAAAAAAAGGATTTTCAAAAAGGAAAAGAAAATTTCCAAAAAATCATGCATCATATTTTTAAGACACATAAAAAATCTCTATTTTACTCGTAAAAGAATATAGATCGCTTGCACACTACGCGCACGTGACCGTACACCGCACACTACGTCCTTAACCCGGGGAAATCCTTGTCGCGGTCCGTTTGGTCTTATTACGCTCTCTGATGAGCACGGGACTACCCAAACATCCCATGGAGCCTCGTGTCGACCATGCACTTGTCCGTGACACACTTTGTCCGAGACCCGGTTGGTTTTTAGTCCGGTCTCGTGTCATGCCCCGTCCGTGTATAGACCTTTCCTTTCAAGCCTTTGTCGGCATACCGACTCAATATCTTTCGGGTCCCTAATCGCCGAAGTTCGCCGGTTTTCCGCCGCAGACTTTGACCAAGATATTGACCGGCGCCTGACTTCGGCTCGACCGGCACAAATTATACACCGACTCCCAAGCATTGACACCGAGTCATCAAGGATTAATGACTATTCCATGCCTAATTACGGCTTAACCGACGACAAGTCAAGATCAATCGTGGACGCTTATCATCCAAATCATGCCGACTTTTTGTCGAGCCCTGACATGATCTTGACTTTCGACGCGCCTTGTCCGTAATTTACATCGAATGCTCGTTAAGACTCGATTACCCGCCGACTTTTAGGATCGTTTTTCTTTCGGCCGGTGGGACCCGCTTGCCCTATAGGACCCTCGCCCGGGCCGCCCACCCCGGGAGGTCGAAATACGTGGAATACGAGGGGCTTATAGACGTAGTGACGGGGCCCACCGATCCAGAATCGAGTAGTTTGCGAAAAGAAGAGCAATCTTTTCCAACCGATTAGGTTAATAAAACATGTTTTAAGTAAACGTGAACAAATAATCGCATGTTGCATGAGCCTAAAGCCCAAACACCTACCCTCCTTCCATTCCTGCACATCTCGAACCTTCATGTCCTTTCCCCGCAGCCTCCGCACAAAGCTTGGTTTCGGCACCGGGTCACCGTTTGATCGCTGGGAAGAGTCAAGCGCATCGTCGCCTTCACCGTTTGTTCCGACTCCGGTTTCGTAATGTCTCGCATCGCCCGGTAATGATGGGGATAACGTCACTCCGCCTCCCGGACCCCTCGCACAGAGCAACAAAGGGAATCCGCTAGCGTAACGTATGAGGTTACGACAGAAGCACAAATGTAAACAAATTTTATGGAGGCTATTAAGAGTCACGGTCCGGCCGCCACCTCAATCCCGATGGCACCTTCACCGTGGAAGAAGACGAGGATGCCAACCCCACTCTCGCCGCCCGATTACACCAGATGCCGCCACCCACCTCCTATGGTGCCACTACCGTAACCCATGCTCCTCGATTTTCGGGTCACCAGCCTCCCCAACCACGTACCACCGGATCCATGCAGCCCGACGGCACAAATCGTGGGGGCAAAATCGCACGGAATGTCTTCTCATGGTTGGGGCTATCTCGGAATGCCACAGCCTAATCGGGATCCCTCCTCGCCGGAACCGATCAATCCGACCCTCACAAAGAATAAACATAGCTCGAATGCCGCCACAACTTGGTTCTGGGCGCCGTGAGCCCCTCCTCGTATCAGCACTAGTTCACCAAGCCTCACACAAATCCATTCCTCACTCGACTTCTATGGGTTACCAAGCCTCCATCCCTGTCATCCGAATCACCAGACCGCAGCATTCTGTGTTACACACCTTCACCACAAGCAGCCACGCAATTCAACAATCCGGACAAGAAAACCCGCACTCAAGCCTACTTACGGGCCCCACTGAAATCCAAGTTATCCGGCCACATCGGGCTGCCCCCACCTACTTTGCCGCTTGAAAATCAACAAAGAAGCCGCAAGGTTCTATCCTTTTGCTCGTGCTCCTACTCATGCTCCCTGTGGTAACTCACCCTGTGACGTTTTCACCTACGTCCCCTGACCGGCCGTTCCCTCCACCCGCCCGCTCCAGTGGTAGCTCCTCTCTAGCTCGCCCACTAGCTTGAATGCCATGGTTCCGCCACAAGACCCTCATCCGGCCCGGTTCATGGAACAACACAAGGAAATGAAAGCGCAGATCGCCGAACCGACCGCCAAGAAGCCCGCCTTCCGGCCTACTGCACCCGACTCCATTGTTCCTCCGCCCCACAAATTCGTGATGCCAAATCTGATCTCTTTGATGGGACCGCATGTCCCAAAACCCATTTGGACACATATACCTTGGCGATGAAAGCCAAAGGATGTACCAATCAGCCAGCTGGCCGACTATTTCAGCCTATCCTTGAAGTCCAAAGGCCTTAAAATGGTTCTTCCGTTTGAAACCCGGGCCGTGGCCACATGGGACCAGATTACCAATGCCTTCACGTAAAAATATAAGGCCAACTTGGAATGGGAAACAAATAGGGTTGACCTACAAACAACAAGGCAAATGGCCCCGATGAGAATGTTGGGGACTTCTACAAGCGGTGGAATCTCGAAACTCGTTGAAATGGCCATCCCTCCTTCCGAAGAGGAACAACCGGACATCTTCCACCATGCTTGAAACCACATCCGAGAGCCTCCTCGCCACTTCCCATACTCGCACTTACGGGCCATGGTTAACTCCGCAGCCTAAGTTTGAAAAGGCCTACAATCAAGCAACCTGGCCGCCGCACTCCGCCTACGTATATCGGGCTCCTCCCGCAAACACCGCCTGCTTCCTCGCCAAAGGCAAAGAGACGATTAACTATGCGGGACAGAATGTAATAACACGACTCCTTTTGCTCCCAGAAACCGGCCGAGCCTGCATCGCGGGTCATAAATCTCGAAAACTTTGGAATGCCCCCGAATGACATCTTTAGGGACTCGGTGAAAGAAGGCTTGCCGCGGCCTTTGGAGAATTTCCAACCCGTAAATCCGAATGCTCCCGTGGATACTACAAAGTATTGTGCCTTTCATCAAGCTCACTGACATCCGATCGATACCGCTTTACTCAAAAGGCAATTCAGGCTAATAGAGCAAGGAAAGTTGGAAGGCCCCGAGGGGCCCAACACAAAAAAATCCGCCGCCACGGAACCATAATCGTGTGAATATGATTGAATGCGGAGAATCTTCACACGCCCAGAAGATGCCGATGAAGGTCCCCAAATACCCGTGGCCAATCTCGTCGAGGATCCCGACCCGGATTCCCCTCGCCTCGAGGATATCGAACGAATCAACCCATCTTGGTCTCATGTCGAGACTCCTTGCAAGAATACGAGGCCCGCTATTTTTCGGGTGAAGGGAAGGCCGATACCGAAGAACCGGGGCCGTTCCGCTCGTAACATGAAAGAACTATTTATACAAGATGGTTAGAACAATCAAGAAAGATTGAGCAAGAAAGTTTCCGGCGAGCACCCGTATCGGGCTTATCAAGAAAGAGGCCGAAGAGCATCCGGAGCTAGTACACTTCGCAAATTGGCTTTGGGAGAGCCCGAATATGATCCCGAGAACAAATAAGAATCGGAAGAGGAGGATTCCTTCTATATCCTACTCGGTGTCAAATACGTGCCACCCCTCTCACTCTTCCCCCGCAATTTCGGGAGGAGAAGCCGAGTCACAATTGCCACTTCCGGAATGGGAACATATGACAACTTTTGCGGCCGCACGCACCCATATTCCCCAACGGTTTGATCGACGTTCCTCTCACCCGAAATCCCGTAGTATGGGAAGAAGATTCCGACGACAGCGATGACGATGATGATGACGAGAGTGAAGAGTCAACCGAGGCCCCGCATCCGAAACAATCTGGGAACGATCATGAGCCCACGGGAGCCGTGCACAATGGTTGGTTATCGCCTAGCAACGATGAAGGACCGCCAGAAATGCGGATCGATACCAATGGAGACAGCACTCTACGAGGTGTCACTTGTAAGATGCATTTGTGGCCAATGCCCTGATACCTCCAGTAGGATGAGGGACAAAGAAAGCCCGCGCCTGCATCCGTACATATCCGAAATCCTAGAACACAACGTTCCTTATAAGAACCTCGAATGGTGAATGGAGAGGGTTTATTGAAGCACCTGTCGAAAATGGAGGGTTTCACCACCTAAGATGAAGAATTCGTAAACGTTATCGGATCTTTTTCTTCTTTCCCACGAACGGATGGCGTAACAACCGTAAGGGTCACAAATGCCGCTCGAGCGCAGCCGAATGCCTCGCAATCACCGAAAAGGGTTATCGATCCGAACGTCTCCCCAGCCGGCCTTCATACCTATGAGTCCACATGACGCCTTTCTAATTGCTACAGGCCCGACAATGGACCCCGGTGCTCCTTATTTGGACACGCATCTATCGAGCCGCTACCTCAAGCTCCGAAGGGGAACGTTGCCTATCCTTCACCCGTGGCCGCCCTACCCGCAAGACCGAAAGAAAGAGGATATACGATGAGATGGAGGCCGATAGCCACAACTCGCTGGGCCGTCCAAGGGATGAAATCGAAAAGCCGCCGAGTCCCGACAATAGCAACTCTTGTTGCATGATAACAATGAGCAAGGCCGGCCATGAGAGTGAATCGGAGGACGCCCTAGCTCTGAAGGCCATCCAAGGGGCAACAACACAACCCCAAACCCAAAAGCCTCGTGACTTGGGAAGCAGCTTATAAGGGCCGCCCAGAAGGAGCCAAGCATGCCTCACCCTCACTGTCACTAGACTCCGTCGTAACCAATGGCCAATAGCCAAAAGGGCTCCCCATCGACCCTAGCAAAGATTGAAGAAATCCAACAAGAGACGATCGATGAGGAAGTTAATCCGTTGACCCGATCTCGCGTATTTTCCAAGGAAATCCCAAGGCGTATAAGAAGGCCACGTATCAAGCACCAAAAGAAGATCGCCGCCCCTATGCTAAGACAACCGAAACTCCGCACTCGAAAAGAGGATCCCGTGCTCACCCAGCTGAAGCAAACACAGCCAACATTTCCCTCTCGGTCTCTACTCACTTCGTCTTATCCCCATAAGCCGAAGCCGGAAGAAAGCCCGGCTCGCACTCTCGTGCCTATTGATGCTACTCCCGATGATGTGGTACAACTGATTGGAAACATCCACTACGGGAACATAATCACTTTCACGTATCTCGACCTCCCTCAATTTGGGGCCGATCATAATGAGCCTCTCTTCATCACAAACCCACTGGGATGAACGACGCCTCCTCGGGTCCCGGTTGATAATGGGTCCGGAATGAACATTCTTCCAAAGAAAGATCATGAGCTTGCTTGATATCAAGACTACGTACTTGAAGCCTTCTTCTCTCACAACAAAGCTTACGACTCAACATCCCGAGCAGCCCTGAGTTGCTACTTTAGACCTCTCGGTTTGGACGTAAATTGATACCTGTGGAATTCCGTGTTATCGACATCCCGATTACTTTCAATGCCCCGTCGGGAAGACCTTGGCCGCACCAAGTCAAAGGGGTCGCCTCAAGCCTCCACCAAAGGTGTGAAATTGCCTCGAATGGGGATCCGACGACCATTTACTGGGATTTAGTCACTTTAGAGGGCACAGATACAGCGGAATACCTATTCTCGAAATCAAACATGATGAGGAAGGTCACATGCTAACGGGCTTCACTGGCCGAGCCTCCCAAGGCCCAAGTGTGCAACATAGATCTCGACGGTCACTGGGATAAAATCCCACCGGTCTTGAAAATGATGAGAAAAATGAGCTATCTACCCGGCCTCGGTCCTGGGAAGCGCCAACAAGGAACTTTCAAACTCATCGAAGTAAAAGGACAAAATACTCGCCACGGCCCGGGATATGAGGCCTCCCAAATGACACCGCAAAGGGAAAAAGATTTGAAGCCGCCACAGAAAGGTCCCGCCGACAATCCCAAATCTCTCCCCTTCACCCTAATTTGGCCGACTACTTTGTAAAGGGTCCCACACAACCAGAAACATCACAGAGCCCACTCCTACGGCAGATGGCTAAAGCTACAGGATAGCCTCAACAAGTTCGTGGAACCAAGGCTAACCCGGTCCGTAGAATGTTCCTGACCTACCCAAGATACCCGGGGCTACCACCGCCATGAAAAGTGAGTATACCTTCAGCAGGCGTGCTCGACCTGGTGGAACAGCCGAGAAGCTCACAACCACTATTCCTACCGCCCAGAAGATCCGAAACCCGAATTCGAACCGACAAAGGCCAAAAGCTAAGGCCACGGAATTTCCTCGATGATTGGGATGGTCTCGATTATGCAAAGAATTGTTCGAAGAGAAGTCCAGGTGCCGACTCCGATTGATCTCGGCTCACCCAAGAGATGATAGCAGCAATTGAGAAAGGAAAACAAAACAAAGACAGCTTCCCGAGTCATGAGGCCACCAATAGCGATGCCGCTAAAGAATTGGGAAACTCTCGTGCCCATCCGCGACCAAGGAGGAAATGATCACCAAGCTTGGATTGGTCCCCCGTCCCCTTTGTGTCAATCTAGGACAAGTCCTCCCAGCCTCTCTCTTGTTAAGATCGAGTCTCTAGGGTCGTCCGACGGCCTTACGCCCGAAGACTACGAGTCCGTAGCAAGCGCCGTATCCCCTTTCGTTTTCAATGAAATGACGAACCTTTCGAGTATCCCTTGATTGCCACTTTAACTAATGATGAATTAATTAATAAAATTTTTTTAATAATAATTCATTAGATAAAGAAGCATACATTAAACAAAAAAAATCAAACAACAAAAAAATCTTTAAGCAAAGGTTGTCCTAGAAGAGGAAAATCGAGCCCAAGCCGCCGAAGAGATTTTGACGAGTGTGAATTTGGGAACCGCGGAAGAGCCTAAAGAGACGCAGATTGGTGATTTCTTCAAGGAATCGAAAAGGATGCTCGCAAAGTCCTACAAAATCCTCAATTCAAAGAAAGTTGCCCTCTTCATCAAAGAAAACATCATGTGCCGATACGGGTTGCCACCGAAATCATTTCGTATAATGGATCCCACTTCGAAGGGGAATGTGAAAACCGCCGGCGGAATTCCGAATAACCCGTCACAAGTCATCTCCCTACAGTGCCCCAAACCAACGGAGCCGTCGAAGCAAAGAAACAAGACTCGAAAATATCATCCGGAAAATGGCCGTCCAAGGCGTAGATTGGCCCGAGAAGTTACACTGCACTCGGGGCTACGTAACATCGCCGAACGGCAACCGGGGAAACACCGTTTGCCCTCACATACGGAATGGAAGCCGTACTCCCAATCGAGCCGGAAATACCCTCGCTCCGTATACCGCCGGAAAGCCGATCAACGAGGTCGAATGGCTCCAGAGTCGCCATGACGAATTGGCCCTACTAGACGAACGCCGATCAAGGCCATGGAACACATCCGAGCCTACCAAGGAAGAATGGCCGTAGCCTTCGACAAGAAAGTAAAGCATCGGGAGATCCGAGAAGGTGATCTCGTTTCTAAAAGAAAAGCCCCCAAATCCGTATCAACCCTCTCGCAAATGGGAGCCCTCGTATGGGTCGGGCCATATGTCGTCCGTAAGATCTTCTCCTGAGGAGCCATGCAACTTGCACCTCGACGGAATCCCTTTGTACACCCACGTGAATGGTGACAAGCCGCGCGTATACTACGCCAAAAAAAAAAAAAAAAAAAAAAAAAAAAAAAAAAAAAACAAAAAAAAACAACAAAAAAAAAGAGTGCTAAAAAGAGTAATACCCAACTAGGTTAGAAACCCGAAAAGGGCGGCCTAGGTAAAAACAGGTTGCACCAAAAAAAAAAAAAAAAAAAAAAAAAAAAAAAAAACAAAAAAAAAGAGTGCTAAAAGAGTAATACCCAACTAGGTTAGAAACCCGAAAAGGGCGGCCTAGGTAAAAACAAAGGTTGCACCAAAAAAAAAAAAACAAAAAAAAACAAAAGAGAGTTCACCAAAGTTGAACTACGAAGACCCGAGCTCCTCAAAATGAGGGGAACGTAGGCAAATGGAAACGGTTCGGTCTAAAACACAAATAAAAGCCATACTTTGGCATCAATACAATTGATCGACCATGAAAGCGTCTCGAAAACTCTAAAGCAATTCAAATATTCATTACAAGTTAAAAGCTCTTTGATGAGTCTAAGCCCGATTCATTCCTACAACCGGCAACCCGCTAAAGGAAAACTAAGATACATAATCAAACTAATGTGTCCGTCATGGCAAGAAAGGGATACTTGGAAACCTCGTAGTCACTCCAAGCCACTCGCATCGGCCTCTCCCTTCTTCTTCCCCTCCGAGTCTTTCTCTTCGAACCGGAAAATGTCGGTATTCCTCCTACCAAGCTCGTATAGGAACAGGTCTATCAAACCGCCTCTCGTCGTGGCCTTAGTAGCCCTAGCGTCATCCCTCATCTCCCGTAACCTAGCCGGTAACATAGGAGCCCTCCTCTCCCGTCTCGACGTAAGCCTCATAATCGCCACAGCGTCTCCGCTCCCGTCATGAGGGTTGGCCCGCCTCGGCCCTCCTCCTCTCGTAAACACCCGGTCCTCCGCACCCATAATGGCCTCACGCCGCCTCAAAATAGCCATCTCGAGTCTCTCCTGCATGCCCCTCGTACCAATCCAGTACCAAGTGGTCAGAACACCGGTCTCTGACGCCCGAGAATGACCCGAGGAGGAAAGGCATCATACCTCCATGCTCGGGAAAGAAATGGAAACACCGAGGGATCATCCATGGAAACAGAGCCACCACCCCGGTGGCTACATCATCAAAGCCCTCCAAAGGAACCCGCTTCCAAGCCAAACCGCCTAAGGACCAGAGCCGGAATGTAGAAACCGGACCGAGAAAGCCCCTAAGCATAACCACATGGGACCCGTCCCGAAGCACTCGCGAGTCTCCACCCGCCAATGAGGCACCAACCATCTGATATCTTCAGCCCGGCGACCCGCCATCCAACGCTCCCACGAGCCCCGATCATCAAAATCTACATCAACACCTCTCCCGGCAAAAGTCCAAGGCCCGATCATATCGTAGGTTTCCCGAAGAACCCCCAAACGCTCCATCGCCCACAGTGGTCAAGAGAAACGGGCCGCCCGCGCATGTACCGCCGTCCGGTAGCTAATCTGTCGAGAGCATGAAAAGTCTCCCCAAGAATCAAAGGAACGACATCTCTCGCCTGTGCGACAATGAACGACAACATCCAAGCAGAGACCGATGGCATCCCAAAGGAATAGACCATGAACAGGTGCCAAACATACAAAGTGCAAAGGCATCCCAATAGGCATCATCCACCAAGCCTAGGCCCATAAATCTGTCGGGAAGACCGGAAATATCGAGATGATCGGGACCGCGGATCATACCTTGCGCTTCCTCCGGGAAAGATGAAGGAGGACGCACAATCTGTCAAGAAAAGAAGCCCCTCCGGCAAAGGGACCGCTATCTCTTCCACCTCCGACCTCCAAGCAAGGCCCGAAATTCTTCGACAATGGAACAATCTCGTTGAAGGAAAGGCAAAAGACATGCCTTCTAGTATCCCAAAACGAAGAAGAAGCTCTTAAGAGGTCATAATCCGAACCAATTCTTGAGAGACCACAAGCACCTCACCTTGTACCGTTCTTCAAAGAAAGACCTTCTCTCATGCATAATTTCCTAGACCAATCCTTGAACTTGTTGAAAAATGACATTTGGGATTCTTGGGATAACTTTGAGGGAGCTTTTCTAAGGTTTTCCATGGTTTTTTCTCTCTTCCTCCCCGAAAATGGCTGTTTGGACTGGAGGTTGAAGAAGATATTTGAATTTGAAATAAAGCAAAGCCAGATTTAAAGCAAAATCAAAGGACAAATGTCGACGCAGTCCCTCCGCGCGGACATGTTTGTTTTCATCAGAAAATCTGCAATAGCCCAAGCCGCTACACCAAAAGAGGAATATTCTCGTCCCGTTGCTCGAAACCAAGGCAAAAAAAAAAAAACCTCCCCAAACCACCCAAACACTAACACCCTTGCAAAAAAAAACAACAAGGCTCATGCAACATTGCATTCACACCGCATTACATAATAATCCTAAATAATTACATTCCAAAAAAAGCATTAATAATCCTAAATTATTACAAAAAATGTGCATCCGTCTAAACAAGTACAATCTCAAAAAAAAATCCCAAAAGATAATCAATCGTAATCCCCGCCCGACGTCCGTCCCTCGGTCCTCTTGCGGCTCGGGCCCGCTCGTCAGAGCCCCGAAAGTCTCGGCTCGAATCGTCCTCATCTCCGTAAAGAGGCTCGCCGGGACCAACCGGCACACTCGATAGGGTAAAACCTGCATCCCCGAAGAAATCGAATCCGAAGGTGAAGGCGTCCGACTCCCGAACATACGGAGACGACCCACCATGCCGCTGCACGTGTCCCCGCCCGTACGGATCCCCAAGAATGACGTGATCCGAAGGCAAAGGCCGCGCGGTGATCAATGAGAGGAGAAAGAGGGGTCTCAAGAAGTCTCCGAGGGAATAGGAGAAGCCTCCCGTCTGACAGTGCCGGCCGTGGTCTCCTCGCCCTAGCCCGAGGTGCCCCGCAAGCAACCATCCTCCGTATGAATCTCTTAGCCCCGATCACTTGCTTCGTCGCCTTCGACGACCACCTCCGTAACCGCACAAAAGCAAAAGCGTCAAAAAAGAGGTGATGCTAAAGATGATGAAACAAAGGAAAGAAAAGAAGGGGAAAAGGTGAAACCATACCTTCATACTCCTGACGAGGCCGGAAAGCTCGTGGAAGTCGCCGGCCGAGGGATCTCGCACCTCAATCGGACCCCGTCCCGGATATAGGAAAATCCGTCCGAGGGTACCGCGGATCCCAAGCCCCTCCCTATCCAAAACCCGAGGCATCCTCAGCCTCCTCAAGACGAACGTCGCATACGGCTCAATCGCCACGAAATCCGAGAAGTGCCGGCCGGCTCGTAATCATCCCAGTCACTGACCGATCACTGGTGCATCATATCGCCAGGAGGCTCCACCGGTGTCAACAATGGCGAGTTCACGCCATGCCGACGCGTCACCCTCTCTCCCGTATAATAGACGTCGCAAGTCGTGCCCTCAAAATCCTCCGCCGCACCGGCCCGTATCTCGCCGCCCTTCACCGCGCTACCTCAAAGCGATCCTGTGGGAAGAATATCATCCCCTCATCCGTCTCGGCCTCCGTCAAAGGAAGGCAATCCGCGCACCCGAGAGTCGTACGCCCCGGAGCTTATCTTTTCCCGGCATGCTTGGACCAAGACCGCATGGCCGGATACGCCCGACGTACGCCTCAGCCGCTCCACACCGTGACGTGGAAGAACTCCAACGCCCATACCGCCAAAGGCAAAGATCGAATCAATCCAAGTGCAAAAAAGAAGTGCGTGCTCAAAGGAAAGAGGGAAAGCAAAAAGAGAGCTTATACCTCCAGAGCAAACTCAAGCAAGACAAGGAGCTCACAGCCTTCCGCCGTATCTATCAAGAGCGAAGTACAGCTCACCACCCGGCCTCCCCCAGAAATATCTCCAACCGTCTCCATGTCCTCCAAGGACCTCAAGAAGGCAAAGACCGCCGTCCCTCAAGATGACCAAAGAGCGTGCTCGAGAAAGCAAACCACAGAAGGACCTAGCAATCCGCTTCGGCGCTAAACCTATCCTCCCCAGCCTCGTAACTCGCGATGGTCTCCACAATCTTACCGTAGACCACGGCATACTCCATCCCCATCCCCTTTTGGGAATAGGGGAAAATCCAAGAAGATCCCGCAGTCCGCGTCACCGTAGCCATCTCTCCACTCGATGCCGCGTCCATTAAAGGACAGAATTCCGTGATCGCAAAGATAGTCGAAGGCGTAATGCCGCCTCGCCCCGTAAGAAGTGGAATGTGTGGGTCGCATCCCACCAATGCCGCGCTAGAGCGAACATCAAGCTCTTGCTCTTAGGGAACTTGACCAGCCCCCTCAAGCACTCGACGAACTCCCGTGAGCCCCGTCTCAACAACGATCCGTCTCGGACTCGACAAAGCTCCTCGGCCCGCATCCGGAAGCCGGTCCCACAAGTCAATCACGTACTCCACCGATCCTCGAGTCTTCATTTTGTTCACCGCTCCGTCACAAAACGGTGTCCGCCCGTAAAAAAAAAAAAAGGGGAGAGAGAAAATGTCAAAAAGATTGCATTTGCATTTACATTAAAAAAAAAAATTCGACAAAGATAACAAAGATACAATGAGCATAGCCCCATTTTTCTCGCATGAAATAAAACAATTTTCAAAGAAGTCCCAATGCATTCATCAAAAAAAAAAAAAAGATGCATTCCTACGGAAGTAAAAACTCCGTCCCATTTTCAACAAAAAATGCATACATGCATATCATCCATCTTACATGCAACGGGAGGAAAAATCCGTCCCACTTTTCAAAAAAAATCCTAAACATACATACATCTCATATTGGCAAAATGCCCATTCTTTCCAAACAAAATGCATGCATTGCATCATCATTCATCAATATCAAAATTCAATCATCATCATCAACATGCAATATTCAAAAAAAAATTACAATTCTTCGAATTTTCACATACAATTTTCGGATACAAAAAATGTGGCGAAAATGCCAATTCTTTTCCCAAACAAAATGCACATTTTTGGGACACTCACAAATTCATTACAACATTGCATATCATCAATATCAATATTCAATTTCAAAAAAAACAATCATAATTCTCGAATTTTCACATGCAATTTCGATAAAAAAAATGGCAAAAATGCCAATTCTTTTTCCCAAGCAAAATGCACATTTTGGGTTACTCATATACTCATTACAACATGCAAAGCATCAAAATCAAGATTCAAAGCCAAGAACATCAATCATTCGAATTTTCAAAAAAAAAAAAAAATTCAAAAATCACCCAAAATTTTCAAATAAGAAATCAACAAAGGGATCAAAGGGTTTCAAAGTATACCGTTCGAGATGCGGATCCGAAGCCCAATGTTGCCAAGCATCGGATAATGCTCCTCCGTAACCGATTGCGAGAGGTTGTAATGCCTCCTCATCCGACGAGCTCCAACCGCCTCTCCGCTATGGGACCACGTCCTGGCCTTGAAAAGCGCCTTCCCGTGTTCCATTGCTTGAAAAATTGAAGAAAACTGACGAATTTTGAAGCTTCTAGGGCCAAAAATGGTCTGTTCTCCTCGTTTCGTCTCCCTCTCTCAATTCAAAAATTGGACTGAGGAAGAAGAAGGGCGTTGGCCCCATTAATACCCCCGACTTTCCATTCCTGCCCGCGCGGATGAGATTGTCGTGGTCAAAATGACCCTTTTGCCCTTTAAAATTTCAGACTCGCAATCTCACCCCAACTTGACAGAGTTAACCAAAGATAACCAAAGTCACCCCTTGTCAAAAAAAAAATCTTCCCTAAGCCAAACGTAAGACCGAGTGCCCCGAGAAAGATAACGAGATCCCGTATCTTTCATCAAAATTACCCCTGCAGCCAAACGTAAGACCGAGTGCCCCGAGAAAGATAACGAGATCCCGTATCTTTCATCAAAATTACCCCTATAGCCAAACGTAAGACCGAGTGCCCCGAGAAAGATAACGAGATCCCGTATCTTTCATCAAAATTACCCCTAGCCAAACGTAAGACCGAGTGCCCCGAGAAAGATAACGAGATCCCGTATCTTTCATCAAAATTACCCCTGGCAGCCAAACGTAAGACCGAGTGCCCCGAGAAAGATAACGAGATCCCGTATCTTTCATCAAAATTACCCCCTAGCCAAACGTAAGACCGAGTGCCCCGAGAAAGATAACGAGATCCCGTATCTTTCATCAAAATTACCCCCTATAGCCAAACGTAAGACCGAGTGCCCCGAGAAAGATAACGAGATCCCGTATCTTTCATCAAAATTACCCCTAGCCAAACGTAAGACCGAGTGCCCCGAGAAAGATAACGAGATCCCGTATCTTTCATCAAAATCTTACCCCTGCAAGCCAAACGTAAGACCGAGTGCCCCGAGAAAGATAACGAGATCCCGTATCTTTCATCAAAATTACCCCCTAGCCAAACGTAAGACCGAGTGCCCCGAGAAAGATAACGAGATCCCGTATCTTTCATCAAAAATATTCCCCGGCAGTCAAACGTAAGACCGAGTGCCCCGAGAAAGATAACGAGATCCCGTATCTTTCATCAAAATTACCCCTAGCCAAACGTAAGACCGAGTGCCCCGAGAAAGATAACGAGATCCCGTATCTTTCATCAAAATCATCCCCTAGCCAAACGTAAGACCGAGTGCCCCGAGAAAGATAACGAGATCCCGTATCTTTCATCAAAATTACCCCTAAGCAAGAAACGTAAGACCGAGTGCCCCGAGAAAGATAACGAGATCCCGTATCTTTCATCAAAATTACCCCTAAGCCAAACGTAAGACCGAGTGCCCCGAGAAAGATAACGAGATCCCGTATCTTTCATCAAAATTGCCCCCGGCAGCCAAACGTAAGACCGAGTGCCCCGAGAAAGATAACGAGATCCCGTATCTTTCATCAAAATCATCCCTAGCAGCCAAACGTAAGACCGATTTCCTGCACGAGTACGTCTCGATTTTCCTCAAAGAAAGGCTAACGAAATCCCCAAAGAAAGTTAACTAATCCCAAAAGCCAACGGAATCTCGAGTAGTACTCGAACTACGAAAGGGCTTGATTCCCACTAGGGATACGTAGGTAGCCTATCATTAGGTCCAGCCCTCGACCAAAACGGTCACCCTCTCCTTCTAAGCAGCAGACGAAGTCCACCGAAAGGCCATTCCAAATTAAGGTCCGAGGCACCTAAAAGCCATCATCATCAAGGTCCGAGGCACCTAAAACGCCATCTTCAAGGTTCGAGGCACCTAAAACGCCATCTCCAAGGTCCGAGGCACCTAAAAAGCCATCTCCAAGGTCCGAGGCACCTAAAACGCCATCATCAAGGTTCGAGGCACCTAAAACGCCATCTTCAAGGTTCGAGGCACCTAAGACGCTATCACTAGAAAGCGATAAATCGCAATCATCCCCAAAGCAGACCGAAAATGGTCATTCCTATCCTCACAGAGCGGATAGCCATCGACCGAAAATGGTCATTCCTATCCCCACAGAATGGATACCCATCGACCAAAAATGGTCATCTCTTATCCCCCAGAAGTTTCTTTCCAAGAACCGACCGTAGAACTCGCTCATCGTGTTCGAGGCACCTAAAACGCCATCATCTCCAGTGGTCAAAGACCCGAACTACGATCGGCTTCGATTCCCATTCGGGATACGTAGGTAGCCTATCGCTAGGTTCACCCACCCGATCACTCGATCATCCCGCCAAATATGGAGCCTACTCTTATCGACGACCCCGCTTCCTTCGAAAGCGCCGTCGCCGAGGGCTACCGTAAGTGCTCCAATTTGAGCTTGTTAGAATTTTCGTTAGAAAATTAACGAAAGTTATAACATTTCTAACAATTCCTAACTATCCTAACATTTCTAACAAAGTGAGGGTAAATGGGCATTGTTATTTAAGGTTAAACCTTAAAAAGAATCTCAAAAAGCAAAACAAAAGAAGAAAACCAAAAATGGCAATGGCCGGACACAAAAACTTGCTGTTAATTTGAAATTTCAAAAAGATTATTCTTCTTGTCCAAAGCCCGAAGCCGCATTTAATGAACAAAGGCACGCCGCAGTCCCGTCCGCGCGGATGAGTTTGTAATTTTCAGAGGGCTATAAATTGAGCCCTCCACCACAAAAATAAGGAGGAAGAACACATTTTGCACCGAACCTCAAGCGAAATATAGAGAGAAAACAAGGAGAATTCTTCAAGAATTGTCACCATTTTCTCTCCAATCTTTCCCAACTCATACTCATCCACTCACTCTCATATTAAAGCCCTAAACACTCATACACTCAAGCCAAACACTCAAGAACACAAGGAAGATTGGTAAACCCTCCTCTTCCTAACCCTAAATCTCATCCATGCATGCATCTTCAAACTACAAAATGTAGTTCTTTCATCTTCTTTCTCTAGATCTAAGAAGATCACCATGGAAGACCATCTCCATGGATGATCTTCTACAAAGATCAACATTATTTTCAAAGCTTTTCTTGCTTACTTGCAAAAATGCACTTTCAAAACCCTAAAAACCATTTTCAAGCACTAAATCTTGATTTCAAAGGGTAAAATCCCCTTCCCAAGCAAATGAAATGCTTAGTCCTAATGTACTCCCAAGGATGGTTTGGTATAGTTGATTCACCACTAAAATGTCTAGTGATCACTAACCAAAACCTAGGGAAATGGGGACAAGCATGGATGCAAAACCCCCTTAAAATCATATTTTCTTTCTTGAGAAGTTGCTGTCCAGTAGCAATTTTCTCAGACCTCAGTCCATGGTCTTAATTTTTGGACACAGATGAACTTGGAATTTGGTGTTGACTACAAAATACTTTTTGTAGCCAACATCCAGAGCTTTCCAGACATATTTTTATCTTATTTTTTGGGTGAGTAAAACTCCTCTTTTCAAATTTTCTTTCAGAGGCTAGTTCATCAGCTTCTGGGAATCCAGATCTCATATCTGAGGTTTCCAGAAGGTTTTGACCCCTCAAATCTTCTCCAAAATGGAAAATTCCTTCGCACAAACTTTATTTAAGGTGTCTAGAACAACTTTCATTCTCTGAGTTTATCCAGATTATGAAGTTTTAAGACCCTTGAATCCCTTTCAAAATCAAAGGTCCACTGCCTTTTTCATTCTGGCAGAAATGGCTCTCAACTTCAAAAGGTCTTTTGAGTACCAAATCTCAATCCAAAAATCTTCCAAAAAATCATGGGATCAGTTTAAAGTCTTAAAAAGATATCCCAATTTTTACTTTTCTGAGTTTCAACTTATTTTGGCCAAAACACACACACACACACACACACACAAATGATTTTCATCTTGGAAGACTCGTTTTACGAGGCGCGTCGGGTGCACACTAACGTCCTTCCCGACGCGTAACATGACCTCCGAACCTAAATCTCTAATCTCGGGCTTTTTTCAAAGTTTTGGCCCTCAAAATTAAAATGGCGTGGCGACTCCGTTTTTTTCCGGTTTTATTTGGTTTTTCAAAGAAACGCAAAAATCGAATTTTTCCCGCGAAATGGCAACACACATCATCACACCTGGTTGGTGCCAGCTGCTTCTGCTTCCGGTTTCTCAGACCTCTTTTTACTTTTCTTTTCTGTTATCGCTATGGCGTAAGCCACATTGTATAGATCAGATTTTGACTTAGGCTCTCTGACAGAAATTTCATAGATCAATTATCTGGATCTCATTCCGTAATTAAAGCAAACAATCACCTCCGTGTCTGTCAAGCTTTCTTCTTCTTAATATGCCATGGCTCTGAATTGATTGTAATAACTCAGAGTGGTTTCATTCTTCCCTTGCTCAATGTTATCAAGATCTGTCAATCTCTTCTTTCTCTTCCTTGTTGTGGCAAAGTGGTTCAGTAACCTCCTACTCATGATTTTTCAGCTGTCGATACTTTCCTTCTTCTGCTCACGAAACCAGGCCAAAGCTGTTCCGTAGGAAGTACTCGCAAATGCCTTGCAGAGAATGTCATATGATTTGGTGAGGAGGGTCATGGTGGATTCAAAACTTTGCACATGATCCCGTGCATCGGTGGTTCCAGCATATTTATCAAAACTCGAGATTTTAAGAGCAGGATTGGGGGGGTAGATCATTGATACGTTGGGAGAAAGGACGGTTGGCACTTGTATCATCTTCGTCCACCTCCCTTTTCCCCATTTCCATCTCATCTAACCTCTTTTTCAAGAAAATTCTCTGGCATCGAGGAGGACTCCTAGGCTGAGGAGGGGTATTACGACGAGGAGGAGTTTTATGCCTTGCATGACTGAGCCTTGCTTTTAAGTCAGCATAATTAACCTACTTCTCCCTTTGTTGTTTCAATTGACTTCTTAAATCCACCCCGCTTAAGTTGCCATTCCCATGTGCATTATGACGAGTAGGGACATCTTGGGGATTTTGCCTGGATCTACCAGAGATGCCAAGGTAAGGGGATGTTGGCCACGAGGAAGATTTTCTCTATTCCCCCGACTACCACGCCTATCAACCTGACTCTACCCTCCAAGGGAATTTTCAGTTCTCTTAGGCCTCATGAATTCAGCCAGAGAATGTTCAGGATCTAACTGTAGCAAGGCATTTTGCGTTTTAGAAATGCGTTGCAAAGTTTCCATCTGTTGATTCAATAGAGTTCTGCGATCAACCTATGGGGGGTAAGCCCCACTTCCTCTATGGGCAACATTCCTCGTCGTCTGGCTATCGGCAGGCCTTCCTCGGCGCCGACGACGAGGAGGGTTTGTCTACACTATCTCGATTATTGGTTGTCCCCTAGAACACAAATTCATATCTAGGGGGGCAGTCCATCAATCAGCGATGCGGGAGGAGGCATTTCCCTATTGACAAGAGGAAAAGTAGTCCTTGTGTTGCCATGAATCTCTTACACAAGAACGTTATCATGTTCAGGAGTAACACTAGCATTATGTCCGTCTTCCATTAGGATTAGGAGAGTCGAACGATAATTTTTCAAGCTATTCAATGGGTGTTTCGAATCGTTTCCCGGCAATGGAACCAAACTAATGATGCCAAAAACGTTCGGATCAGCCCAAATCTAGCTGCAAGTTGTATCATTGATGATTGAATAGCCTGAAAAAGAAGAAAAAACACGTAAACTAAGTCGGGGCTTTACCGGCAAATGCCCTCCGGCGTAATAGTAAGTATTTGTGTTTATATTGACAAGAGTTTATAGTCAAAAGTTGCGTTATCAAAATAATGTAAATTATGGCTTGTATTTATAGACATAGCATTGAAGAATCCTTGTTTAATAAGAAAATGTGTGAGACAAGGTTATAATCATATGAGGATTATAACTATTCAATGTCCTTATTTGAGTAGAATTAGGCAACATATTCTGCACGTGCGCCTTGGAGAATATCTGCTCGTCGTACATGGCATGGTCGGCCCAAATCATGCCGAGGAAGAGAGTTGTGAAGGATAGCAAATCCCATTTTCTTATTTTGTTGACAACCGATGAGGGGATCCTCGTATTCAAAGGAGGCCTTGCTCGGCCTATATGATTATTTCTTTGTCGGTATTCATTTTTGTTGGGCCTTAGTTATGATTCGCTCTGTTATATCTAGGTCGACATATTGAGAATGATGAGGAAGAAAAACGAGTAAAGTTAGGGAAAGCCCACTTCAATTGTCGTACTTGATAATTGTGTGGATTATATTTTGCGCCCAATTCATTGGGTTTTGCCCGGCCTATTCCACGTCCGTATCTCGATTTATATCGTTCATTCATGAGATTTTTTAGTAATTAATTTATTTAATGAGAGATAAAGACAATATTTATATAAAAGTGAGAGTAAAGTAGTCAATTTATTAGAAGAGTGTAATTGAGACGAATTTAAATCTCAGTCTAATTTATCCAAAACGCAGGAATGAACAATGAAATTAACCTATAATTATGTAGTAGGGATTTTGACGGTCTAACTGCATGCATACGGCCCCAAATTCGTGGGCGAACTAACGCTATGTCGAAGCCCATTGGGAAATTGAAAGTTCCTTTCAGTTTCAGCGAACTTAGACCTGTTTCGATTTGCCAATTTATTTTATGGATAATATTAGTAAGACAAAATAGGGTTAATTACAAATTAGGGCCTGAAGTCTCACATGAGGTCCCTAAGAGGGGCCTGACTTTTTTTTTAGCGATTTAGGGCCTGACTTCACATTTTTTATCAAATCAGGCCTTTTTGACGATTTCCATTCAAATAATCCGTTAAGTTAAAGAATAGGTAACGAAGGGACTAGTTTGTAATGATTATTAGTTTTAAGGGGTCAAATGCAAAGTTTAAATATAAAGTGTTCAAAATTTATTTCTTTTCCCAAAATAATTGATATTATCTTAATTCTAAAATAATTAATATCCGGAATAAATATATGTTTTTTAATTTTTATATTAAAAAAATTAAAATATGTTTTTTAAATAATAATATTTATTTATTTTCCCAAAATAATTAACATTATATTAATTATTAAATAATTAAAAGTTTTGAAAAAATATTTTTTTACTTTTTATGTCACAAAACAAAATTAATTTATTTTTTATTATTATGTTAAAAAATAGTTAATGTTCGTAATATATTAACATTATTTTTTATTATTATGTTAAAAAATAGTTAATGTTCGTAAAATAGTTAAGGAATATTATAAATAAAAAATTTATATTTTTAAAGACAATTTTATTTTTTTAAAAAAAATTAAAATATTTTTTTAAAATAAATTAATTTTAAAATTTTAAGCATTAAAGGTTTTCTTATTTTTAAAATTATTTTATTTTTAAAACCAGTATACGAACATTAATTATTTTTTAACATAATTTTTTTTTTAATATAAAAATTAAAAAACATATATTTATTCCGGATATTAATTATTTTAAAATAAGATAATATTAATTATTTTGGAAAAAGAAATAAATTTTGAACACTTTATATTTAAACTTTGCATTTGACCCTTTAAAACTAATAAGCATTACAAACTAGTTCCATCGTTACCTATTCTTTAACTTAACGGATTATTTGGATGGAAATCGTCAAAAAGCTCTGATTTGATCAAAAAATGTGAAGTTAGGCCCTAAATCGCTAAAAAAAAATGTCAGGCTCCTCTTGGGTACCTCATGTAAGACTTCAGGCCCTAATTTATAATTAATCCTACAAAATATGGTCATAAATAAAAAGTATTGTCATGATTTTAATTAGGGTATAGCGGGTCCAAAATTATAATTGATACAATCAATAAAATATCATACCTCATTTTGTGTCCAATTTTTTGTGCCCCCACCATTGTCCTTATTTTATTATTGTTTGTGATTTAGTAACATTCTTACTAAAAATGAAAAATGAAAAATGAAAAATGAAAAATGAAAAATGAAAAATGAAAAATGAAAAATGAAAAATGAAAAATGAAAAATGAAAAATGAAAAATGAAAATTGAAAATTGAAAAATGAAAAATGAAAAATGAAAAATTAAGATTAGCACTCTTACCAGGAGAGAATTAGAGAGTCAACCTTACGAAATTAATATTCCTTCCATCCTGATAGGAAATAGTCGCATTATTATATTATGAAAAATAAATTATTTCTAGGAATTTTTATCAAAAACTATCTAAAAGAGATGCAACTTACAAAAATTACTTTTTTTATTTTATTTTTTTGAATGAGCGAAAATCTTGTATTTATAACTGACAAATGCATTTATCAGTTAAGAATAATTTAATCAAATATCAAATAACTGATAAATGCATTCATTAGTTAAACAATTGATTTATTAATAATTTAATCAAATATCAAGCATAAAATACTATTAAAAAACTGATAAATGAATTTAGCAGTTATAAACAATTGATAAAAGCAATTTAAAAAAAACTACAAAAAAAATGTACCTTTTTGTAATATCCAATTTTTGGGGATTTTTTTTTTTCGTAATATTCATTTTTAAAAAGTAGTTTTTGGTAAATACCTCTTATTTCTATGCAATCTCGAATATCACTATTGATACTATTTCTAATTTCTAAAGGGGGCTTGGACCCTATACCCCCTGCACCCGAATTTTTTCTCAAATAATCCTGTTTTACTTTTTTATTTATCAAAATGACTTACTGTTCAAACTATTGCCCGAAATGTCCTCTTTTTTGAAACTCGCTACACCGTGTAGCAAGTTTGACTAGGGTTGATCAAAACTCGCTACACCGTGTAGCGAGTTTAGGGTAATTAATTTAGGCCGTTGGGGAATTAATTACGGCATTTAATTAAACTAAATTCGCTACACGGTGTAGCGAGTTTTGACCAGATTTAAGTCAAACTCGCTACACCGTGTAGCGAGTTTAATATATTCCAAACCCCTACATAACCCTCTCCGTCAGTCCCAACAAAACATACTCTTCTCTTCCTTTCTCAGTCCAGTTCTCCCTTTTCTTTCTTTCTTTCTTTCTTTCTTTCTTTCTTTCTTTCTTTCTTTCTTAGTCCATCTTTCATCTATCTCTCTCAAAATGGATCCATCAAAACCCCGCTGGTATCTTGGACGAAAACCTCTTCCAGGACATCCCGGTCAAACCTCCAATCGTCTATCTAATCTCTCTCAAATTGAACGAGAGTTTCAATCTCCACCGTCTCCACCGCCTCAAATCGAACGAGAGAGAATCTCCACCGCGTCATATCATACCCGGTCCCGCCGGGTGAAGCACAAAGCCGCCATGCGTCGGCATCGCACCGAAAAGCTCATGTCTCTCGTGGACCCCCGCTCGCCGACCCAAGAGGCCATACGTAAAAACTTGAAGAGCCGGTGAAAGATGATGATTTTCGTGGCAAAGCTTGGCTTTGCGATGGACTATCTCACCGCAGAGGGTACTTATTATCCCTTGAGAATGATCAAGGAGAATTGCCAAAAATATGAGAGGGTGGAACCAGGTATATTATTATATTTTAATTATAGTAAAGGTTGAAATTTATAAATAATTGATCATTATATTTTTGTTCTATTAGGTTGTTGTGGTTGTGAAGGAGTTTACACGAAGTGATCATGGCTCTGTGCATTTGGTTTTGAAGGATCCTACTGATACCATTGATGCTTACATTGGCCGACAAAGTGATGAGAGATAGTGAGGGC